>PISX010002166.1:0-169129 GCA_004024625.1 Mellivora capensis | reverse complement strand
CTAAGGCATGAAAAGTACATGATGAACTCAGAACATCCAACCATGACAGAAAGTACAAAAAGGCTCAAGGAATAAGGGGGACACGTCAAAGGACAAAGGAGCCAGCTAAAAGTGGCTACCATTGGCCTAATCTGGGACAATTTGAACTTTAAAATAAATAATAACAGTAAAACATTAGAACTACAAAATCAGAAGAAATGCATAATATATAATTTATATAATTATATATAAATAATACAATGATAAATAAAAACAAGAATATCTTAGCTCAAGGCTCCAACTCTCCCACCTTGATCTTGAGCAAATACTTTACCTTCTCTGAGTTTTAATTCCTTCCTTTATAAAATGGTGCTAATAACAATGCCTGCGCTGTGGGATCACTGTAAGGATTAAATGAGATAAGAGATGTGAGAAGTGCTTTAGAACCAAAGCACCTAAGCAGGTGTTTATACGTTATTCCCAGGACTTGTGTACGAGAAGAATAGTACCAGTGTACTACGAACACCCAACTGAGAGTGCACTGCTGCTGGTGTACCTCGCCAGAGCCACAGCGTGTGTGCGCGTGCGTGTGCGCGTGCGTGTGCGCGTGCGTGTGCGCGTGCGTGCGTGCTGCGTGTGTTTGTGGTGGAATTGGGATTGCCATGCTCCAAAAGCAACCACCATAATGCAGAGCATGGAAGTGAAGGTGGTGGCGCTGAAAGCTAAGAGTTAAGAGTCACTTAAGAACAGGCTCACTCGTTAATTAGCATGCAAGAGTTGTTAAGTGCGGCTGTTTCCATAAACCACGTTTCCAACCTGTCTAACGGTACTGCAGGAGAGTGGGCTAAGTCATCCTCAAGAGAGGGCAGCGGCTATGGAGCTTTTGCCCGCAACGACCAAACAAGGTAAATAGATGTGAAGTGTGTTCTCTTCAAACTTACAACTTCTGTTACCTTCCTCTCTGTCCAATCAGGTTAAGAGGATGACTTCTCTCCTACAGCTAACATCATTTTCTTTTGCTATAAGAAACATGAAGAAAATGTGCAAGCAAAATCCTTTTTACTTATTATACTACTTACTCTATACTAACATTTATTTTAAATCTTTAAAAAGCAGAAAATAGAATAGAAGAAGCTACATAAACTCTCCATGTAGATTCCCCAAAGAAAATGCCCTCCACGCTTCTGTTCCCTGGAAGAGATAATAAGAGCCCCCTGGCCCTGTCTGGGGCTGCTGTGCTGCAGGGGTACACAGGGTCCCACAGAGACTGGGAAATGCTCATCTCATGCCCAACACTCCGACATGGCAAGCAGGGTGACTGCCTTCTCCTTCCTGGGTCCTTTGAGTGTTCTATCACAACAATCTCTTTGCTATCTCACTGGCCGAGCTCACTTCTAGCTCCTCTTGAATCTTGCCCTTCCATCTCAAATGCTTTTTCTGTTTCTGCGTAACCTTCTACCTCAATTTCATGGAGATTCATAAGGTTTGATGAGAAGAAGAGAAAGTTATTTGCCAGATTTTTAGTGGAACCTGCCAAGATCTATTGCTATTCTATGGAAGATTCTGTAGAAATGAAGGACTAGACCCCATTTTCCAAAAAGTATGCACCAGGAAGGGTGATGTGTGGGGCTTTTGCAAGTTGGAGAGAATGAAGGGCAGGACCTATGAGATCATCAAAGACTGGACTGTGTGTCACATCATCTTTCCTTGTGCCACTTCTAAATCTCCAAGAATCCCAGGTGTGATGGGTCATCTGGTCCTTGCTAACTTTGATGACAACGCATTTAGTTTAAAGGTCTTGGGCACTTGGGGCTGGGTTGGGCCTTCTCTGCTGCTTCCAGTTCATGGGATTCTACACTGCTTAATGATAGCCAGACATATCTCCAGCTATATACAGGGGAGTTCAGAGTCAAGACACTCAAGGTTGAACATGTTTTAAAATTTAAAATTTAAAAATTATAATTTGGGAGGGATAGAAAGGAAAACTGTGCTTACTTCATCAGTTTGCCAGATCATCCAAAGGATTAAACAAATAAGCAAAGGTTTATTTTTATAAACCCAAATGAAAACCCTAACGACCTTAAAATGAAGCAAGAAGAAATTAAATAAATCCAGAAATTAAAACATCAGTTCCTGGAAAAATGGAAAGTTGACTAAGCTATCTTAAAAGCTATGCAAATAGGTCATTGTACAGGGACCCAAGACTAGTTCAGATGCCAGTGGAGTAAAGTAGCAGATATTCCAGGTATTTCTGTGAGATCATTCATTCTATTTTTCTGAACACATGAAAACCCTTCCAGTGTCGCCTGTTCCCCTGACTTTTTGTCTTGCAAAATATGCAAAAATAAATTGAAAATAGAGCACAGCAAAGCAGTGACAGCTTGTCTCTAGTCCTCTTGGCCTTCAGCAGGGGCAACTGGAAAGACTGGCAGCTGGAAACATCTGCTCTCGTGTCCATTCGGTGGCTGCTGGCTTCCTCACAGTATGGTGACTGGTTACCAGGGGTGGCTGTCACAAGACAGAGCCATATGGAATCCCTTTGTTACATACTGCCTTTTGTAACTTAGCTTCAGGAGTCATGCACCAGCATTTTTGCCCAAACTATCCAGCACAATTAGAATCACCAGATTCCGCTGCCTGATGGGAAAGGTGTCAAGGAATTTGGGAACATGTTTTAAAACCACCTAGAAAAATGAACAAGATGGTTAAACAACATGTGTTGGAGAGGATGTGGAGAAAGGGGAACCCTCTTACACTGTTGATGGGAATGGAAGTTGGTGCAGCCACTTTGGAAAACAGTGTGGTGATTCCTTAAGAAATTAAAGATAGAGCTTCCCTATGACCTTGCAATTGCACTACTGGGTATTTACCCCAAAGATACAAATGTAGTGAAAGAAGGGCCACCTGTAACCCAATGTTCATAACAGCAATGGTCACAGTCACCAAACTGTGGAAAGAACTGAGATGCCCTTCAACGGACAAATGGATAAGGAAGATATGGTCCATATATACTATGGAGTATTACGCCTCCATCAGAAAGGATGAATACCCTACTTTTGGGTTTTTTTTATTAAGATTTTATTTATTTATTTGACAGACAGAGATTACAAGTAGGCAAGAGAGGCAGGCAGGGAAAGAGAGGAGGAAGCAGGCTCTCCGCGGAGCAGAGAGCCCGACGTGGGGCTCGATCCCAGGACCCCGGGATCATGACCTGAGCTGAAAGCAGAGGCTTTAACACACTGAGCCACCCAGGCGCCCCAATACCCTACTTTTGTATCAACATGGACGGGAGTGGAAGAGATTATGCTGAGTAAAATAAGTCAAGCAAAGAGAGTCAATTATCATATGGTTTTGCTTATTTGTGGAGCATAAGGAATAACACAGAGGACATGGGGAGATGGAGAGGAGAAGGGAGTTGGGGGAAATCAGAGGGGGAGATGAACCATGAGAGACTGTGGACTCTGAAAAACTGAGGGTTTTGGAGGGGAGGGAGTGGGAGGTTGGGTGAGCCTCGTGGTAGGTATTGTGGAAGGCACATATTGCATGGAGCACTGGGTGTGGTGCATAAACAATGAATTCTGGAACACTGAAAAGAAATTTAAAAAATTAATAAAATAAAATAAAACCACCTGGCAATGATGCCTTGTTATTAATTTTTTTTCATTTATTATACTATGCTTTATAACAATGGTGGGAGTGGTAAGAGCTCAATCTGGAAACTCATGTTTGCGAGTTCAGGGAAATTATATTGATTTGAAATTTTCCTATCCTCTATTTTGTATGTTATTTCTTTCTGGTATGCCTACTAGATTTTGGACCTCCTAAATCTATCCCCTAATTTTCATATCTCTTCTCTCCAATTTTCCACCTTCTATGTCTCTCTTTGTTCAAGCTGCAGAGAAATTCCTTTAACATTATCTCCGAGTCCTTTTAGAATATTTAAAACTTCTACTAACCTACTTTTCATTTCTAAGAGCTCTTTTTAGTCCTCTGTTCTGATTTTATGGTAGCCTGTTTTTGTTACACAGATACAAGATTTCTCATTGCTCTAAGGATATTTACTGACTTGGTTTTTGATTATAAAAAACATATATATATATATATATGTATGTATATATATATATATGCACACACACACAAATGGATATTTAGTTTTTGATTATAAAAAACTCATATATATATATGTGTGTATTATATATATATATGTACACACACACACAAATCAAACTTAGAATAATATGGTGAACACTTCTCCCCCCTCCCATGTACTCATCACCTCACTTCTGTGAAGAGCTGAAAGGGAAGAAAAGCAAAGGCTGTCATGCTGAAAACAAGGGGTTAAATGACCATCCCTATCCTGACTTTAGATCCCAGCTCTTCTTCCTGCTCAGTTATCAGAAGCCTGGGAGACAGGATACCCTCATATTGGCTTCCTAGGGCTTCCAGAGCAAAGTACCACAAACTGGGTGGCTTAAAGCAATGGAAACATGGACTCTTCACAGCGTTGGTGGGTAGAAGTCCAAAGTCAAGGCAACCTTCTGGAAGGCAAGTCTGCTCTGTGCTTCTCTCCTGGTTTCTGGTGGCCGCCCACAACACTTGCCACCCATTGTCTTGTGTCACTCCCATCTCCACCTCCACTGTCACATGGTAACCTCCCTGTGTGTCTTCCCTCTCCCCTGTTTTCCATAAAAGGACAGGACACAATTCATTGGATTAACGCCCACCCTAATCCAATATGACCTTATTGTAACTAAGTACAAAAAACCCTTTCCAAATAAGGTCACCTTCTGGAGTTCTGGGGGTCAGGACTTCAACGTATCTTTTTTTCCAGACAAAATTTAACCCAGACCACTCCCTGTTTTTGGAGCTCGGGTAATGGGCTTCATTGAACTCTTCCAAATCCCAAGTTTTTCCCAACTCAAGCAGCACTGGCCCCCTGCCTTTCAGGCCTTCCCCCTCTTAAAATCTGAATCTCCTGGCAAACATAGTCAACAGCATTCTTTTCTAGGACTATGCGCACATATGTCAAAATATTTCATCTATGAGTACACACGGGAAAAAAAAAAAACAACTTTAAAGCATTTCCCAGTGTTCCAACCTTAATGCACACACATCTTTAAAATCTGCCAATCAGTTTTAAGTCCATTTTACAGCAATTTAGGAATTCAGTAACCTTCTGCTTTGTCTTCATAAGCCAAAGCTGAAACTTGAAAGAAAACCCAGAGTATAGGATAACCTTTCAATTACTTAGCAAATTATGTTTTTCTTAAGTATTCCTCATTTTCTCATGCAGGCACATGGACACACATGTCTTATTGTGGATTTCTTCAATTATAGCCTTTGTGCTCCAAGCTAGGAATTGCACATATGTCCCCGAGTGTGTGGTGGCCTCATAAGGATTTCACATCCTTTTTCCCGTCTTATAATTAAAATGCAGATAGCATTGGGTGGGCCAAAGCCTGAGTAAATAGCCTTTTGAACATGAGCCAAAGTTCCACTATTATATTGTGAATAGCCCTGTGTCTACTGGTAAGTACTGAGTGGCTAAACTGCTTGACTATATTTCTTCTGCAGATGTCACACCTTGTCACCAGCCACCCCCACCTCAGTAAGCACACCCTGTAGGCATCTGTTCCCTTTGAGGAAATGGCACTCTCCACAGAGCCCTTCTGCAGGATAAAACATGCTTCACACAAAGTCCATTCCCTATTCAATGAGGAGGGCATAAAAAACATTCTTCTCAGAGGTAAATAGATGACCTAAAATGCAGAGGATACAAAGTTTTGCATTTGTTTCACACTGGCTGCACCTTATCAAAGTGAAGATTCTTATTGCTAAATCATTAGCAACTGATGGTGTGCATTAGTTAATTTACTGGAGGGAAAAGAAAAAAGAAAGGAAGAACTAGTAAGTGTTTTGGTGGACAGACATAGGAGTCTTTCTATGCAATGAATGTAGTAAAAAAAAAACCACAAAAAACCTAGAGAGAGGTGTAATTTTCTGTATTTCTTCACCCTTTGCCTGGGGCAATGCAGCCCCTGTCTTTGAACAAGGTCAGGTGCATTGTGCATGCCCAGGGTTTGAAGAGCATTCAAAGATTCCTGGAGGGGGTGTATCCCCAGTAGCAAATGGTTCTGTCAGGGAGGAAAAGGGACCCCACACAGGCTGCCTCTTTATTCCTCAAAGGGAGAGGCCTTGCAGGCTCTTAACTAGCTGGGGTAGGTTAACACCTGCTCTGAGAAAGAATGCACTCTCTCTCTGGTCACAGGTAGCTGACTTCCTGATGGGCAGGGCTGGAGGCCCTCTTCATGGGGAGTTCTTCTCTTTACATAGCACTGGAAAATGGATAGAAGACAACTGTACAATGTTTTCCAAGTTGAAAGGTCATTAGGCACTAATTCTCAAGGCTGGTAGCAAAAAAAAAAGAAAAAAAGAAACAAAAAATGTCAAATCTGTACATATTTGTATATAGAATATAGCTACTCATTTTTGTACTTCAGCATCACATTTGAATATATAAGTATTTTTATTAAGCATCATCGTGCCTTTGACAGAGTAATTGAGGAAATTTGAGATAGGTGGAGTAAATCAATCTGATAGTTGAAGCTCTATATAAGTGTGTGTGGCTACTAGAGAATGTGTCATTTGGGGAACAGTTTAATGGTAAGTCATTAAAGTTATATAAGTACTGACTTATATAATGTACACAAGCATTAATAGAAGAAATAACTGCTCAGGCTCTGCCAAGTGGACGGATAAAGAAGAGTCAATCATGGTAGAAGATGTGGATCTTATTCCAGAGACTTGGGGTTGAAAGAAATGTCATTTATTTGCCATTTGGAAATGAATCAATTCAGGCTTTTATAATGGTCAAAAGGCAGGGAGTTCACCTTTCTACTCTGAACACACTGCAATGACAGATGAAATATTTAAAAGACAGGAAGAAAGAAAGACAGAGGCAAAGAGAAAGGAAGGAATGAGACCAGGAAGACCCAATCAAGCTTTGGCACAAGATAGAATCTCCATGGACCAGACACAGAAAGGAAAATATAAATTGTGTATTATCTGGGCTCTGGAAGTAGGCACTGGTGACTGGGAGTTGGGTTCCTGTGGGATAAGGAGCTTTAAATGTGAATCGGACTTGGAGCAGAGCCAGGCTTCTTGTTTGATGCCAGGGGCAGACAGGACTCCTTCTCTACTGGGACTATGGCTTCAGATGAAGCTTTGAGCAGGGGGAGATAAAGAGCAAAAACAAAGTGTCGCTGCCAGGAACTGCCTACACTCTGTAAACGGATCTGCCATGTCCTTCATGGCCCCTAGGGGCAGTACATCCCAAGCTCAATTGTAAAGGCTGGTTCTGTTTTAGGAGTAGGAGGGCTGGGCTAGGTAGAAACAACCCTCAAGGGACACTTGGGTGGCTCAGTTGGTTAAGCGGCTGCCTTCGGCTCAGGTCATGATCCCAGTGTCCTGGGATCAAGTCCCACATCAGGCTCCTTGTTCGGCGGGGAGCCTGCTTCTCCCTCTGCCTCTGCCTGCCACTCTGTCTGCCTGTGCTTACTCTCTCTGACAAATAAATAAATAAAATCTTAAAAAAAAAAAAAAAAAGAACCCTCAAACTGTCAAGGAGGGAAAAGTTTAGAGGAGATACTCAAAATGAGCTTACAAACCAAAATTCCAAAACACAGGAAAAAGGACTAATTTCTTAAAGGATAGCCAATTAGCAAAAAACTTGAAAAGGATAATTCATTCCAACTGAAATTCATTTTAGAGAATAGTCTGAAAAGATGTCAACATAAATTTGTTGAGGTTGTTCAAAGAGATACATAGACACATAAAGGCATTTATGATCAAAGAAGTACAAGGCAGAAATGAAAAGAAAATGAAACACATTAAATCACATCCTGAGTTCCTACATTGCTAGAAGGGCTGGAAGTCCAACCATGGTCATAATTAGATAATTAGACTTCATCAGCAACCTAGGAAGCAGTGATACATCTCTGAGGCTTCTATAACATTATAAGACAAATGGAAGATGGCCTTCGTCAGTCATTCTGGTCATTGCTAATACCCTCATTGTCCAGGCTCCAAGAGTCCCCCATGATGACTCAGCTACTTAAGTGTAAGGGGAAAGAGACTGCGCTGAAGCTGAGAGCCTTCTCTCTAGGGTGGGTCTTCCTAGCTTGCATTCCCTCAGAAGTCATGTCACTGGCTTGATTTGAATGTTGCCAAGGTTGAGGATATGGGTCCTACCACTCTAGAACACTCTTATCAATTCAGTAGTTAAAATGCATAGGTTCTCTCAAATTCTACCCAGAAATTTTGATTCCCTAGATTTGTCACAGGCCTTAGAAATTAGTGTTTCTAACAAGCTACCTTGTGATTCAAATGATGTAGGCTCAGAATTTGGTAAACTCTGATATTGTTTATGATCCTCATTTTTTCAAGTGATGAAGCCAGGAGGGACCAGGGGGAATAATGCCTGAGCTGGTTACACAGCTAACTGTTAATGGAATAAAACCCAGCTCTTTCTTCTGCTTAATTTGGGTTTAATTCCCTCCTCCTTTTCTAATTTCTTAGAACCCTAAAGTCGCTGATTTGAGGTCTGTCTTCTCTTCTAATACAGAAATTTACTGCTATAAATTTCTTCTCAAGTCCTGCTTTGCTGTAATCTCACAAATTCTAATATGCTGTGTTTTCATTTTCATTCAAGACAAAATACTTTCTAATTTCCCTTTGGAATTCTTCTTTGACCTATGGGTAATGTAGAAGCATGTTATTTATTTTCCAAATATTTGGAGATTGTCCAGATATCATCCTGTTATTGATTTCTATTTTAATTCCTTTGTGGCCAGAGAACATGCCGTATATGACTTGAATCCTTTTTAATTTATCAAGACTTGTTTTATAGCCCAGAATATAGTCTCTCTTGGCAAATGTTCTCTGTGCCCTTGAGAAGACTGTGTATTCTCTTGTAGATGAATGGAATGTTCTAATAAATGTCAGTCAAATCAAGTATGTTGGGAGTGGTATTCAAGTATTCTTGCTGATTTTCTGCCTGCTGGATCTATCAATTATTGAGAGAAGGGTAGCAAAATCTGTAACTATAATTGTGGGTTTGTCTATTTGTTCTTGCAGTTCTATCAGTTTTGACTTTCTACATTTTGGACCTCTGTTATTAGATGTATAAAAGTTAAGGATTTATATATTCTCTTTTTGAATTGACCCTTTTATAATTTTGAAATGGACCTTTTAAAAATCCTTGATAATATTCTTTATTGTGATAACTACTTTGTCTAATATTAAAACAGCCAATCCAACTTTCTTTTACTTTCACATTAACATGCCATATCTTTTTACCCTTTTACTTTTAACGTGTTTGTGTCTTTATATTAAAGACACAAGTTGTTTTCTTACAATTAGCACATAGTTGGGCCTTGCTTGTTTTATCCAATCTGATCATTTCTACATTTTAATTGAAATGCTTAGCTTTATTTTTACTTAAGGTGATGATTGATAATGCTTAGGTTAAAATCTACTGTCTTACTATTTGTTTTTTATTTTCCCTTTTTCCTCTTTTTCGGTCTTCTTTTGGATTACTTTTTTTGATCCCACTTTATCTACCATGTTCATTTACAAGGATATATGCTTCGTTTTTCAAGAAGTTTCTTTAGGGTTTACAGTATGTGTCTTTAACTTGTCAAAGTCTATCTTGAGTTGCTAGAATACCATTTTACCTATGAGAACCTTAAAAACAGCATCGTTTCAGATCTTCCCCTTCCAGTCTTTGTGCTATTGCAGTTGTGCTTCTATATGTGCTTCTGTATGCATTTACAACCCCATATTACTTTATTATTACTCTGTTTACATAACATATTATTTATTAAAGATATGTAAAGAATAAGAAAACTGTTATATTCTTACCTGTGTAGAACTCATTTCTGGTGCTCATCACACTTTTGTGTAGATCTGCCCATCATTTTCTTTCTATCAAAAAGACTTCAATATTTTTTGTAGTGTACAACTACTGGTGATCTACTACTGAATTCTTTACACCTGTGTATATCTGTCTTTTTTTTTTAAAGATTTTATTTATTTATTTGACAGAGATCACAAGTAAGTAGAGAGGCAGGCTGAGAGAGAGGGGGGAAGCAGACTCCCTGCTGAGCAGAGAGCCTGATGCTGGGCTTGATCCCAGGACCCTGAGATCATGACCTGAGCCGAAGGCAGAGGCTTAACCCACTGAGCCACCCAGGTGCCCCTCTGTCTTTATTTTTGGAAGATGTTTTTGTTGTGTATAGAATTCTAAGTGGACAGTGTTTTCTGTTAGTACTTCATTTCTCCACTGTCTTCTCACTTGCATTGTTTCCTATGAGAAATCTGTGATCACCCTTATTTATCCTTATTCCTCTGTGTGTAATGTGTCTTTATTCCCAGGCTGTTTCTAATATTTTTATCCCTGGTTTTAAGCATCTTGATTATTATATGCCTTAGTTCTATTTCTGTTTCTTGTGCTTTTGATTCTTTGGGCTCCTTACATCTGTGGCTTTATTGTTTTCATGAAATTTGTAAAATTCTCAGCTCTCATCCCTTCAAATATTTTTTTCTGTCTCCTCCTCTGTCCTTTCAGGGACTACAATTCCACACATATTAGACTGCTTAAAGTTTTCCCATAACCCTCTGTTCATTAATTACTGTAGATCTGTTTATTACTTTAATTTCTTTTTTTCCTACCCTCTATGTTTCATTCAGAATTGACTCTCCTTCTGTCTTCAGGTTTTTTTCTTTTTTTTTTTCCTGTAATGTCCAATCTGCCATTAATCATATCTCATGTTTTTTTCCCTTGAACATTGTAGTTTTCATCTCTAGGAGTTCAAATTGTATCTCTTTCATTCTTTCACTTCTCTACCAACAATCTTTAGTCTTTCACTGGCACTCGGAACATACGGAATATTAATAATAACTGGTTCAATGTCCTTGTCTGCAAATTCTATACTGTGTCAGTTCTGGATTAGTTTTAATTGATTTTTTTTCCTCCTCATTATGCTTCTTTGTATGCCTGGTAATTTTTGACTGGGTACCAGAAATTAGAATTTTACTTTGTTTGGTGTTTATATTGAATTTTGTTCTGGGATGCAGTTATTTAGGAATAATTGATCCCATCAGATATTGGTTTTAAGCTTTTTTAGGTGAGACCAGAGCAGTTAGTCTTACTAGCTTTACTAGACTTACTAGCTAACTTTTCTGACTATTGAAGCAATACCCAACTGACTACCTGAAGCTTAGTGAATCATGAGGTCTGAGTGGTAAGAAGAGGCATTATTCCCCACCCTTCATGTTCCCTCTAACACCTTCAGATGGCTTTTTCCCCAGCCTCACATGCATGCCCTGATCAATACTCAGTTGACTAATGGAAGTAAATCTTCAGATCTCTAGAATTTTCTTTCTGTAGCTATTTCCTGGCCTCCTGACTCCCAGCTCTGTTTACTCAACTTAAGGAGAATTCCAGGATCTACTGAGGTTCCCCTTTGCTGCACCACATCTGAAAACAAACAAAACAAACCCTAAAATTTCCCCCAACTTGTTGCTTAGAAAGGCCTGGAAACCCTTTCTGGGCAAAAAGCTGGATCAACTGTAGGATTCTCTTCATTTTTTTCCTCTCCCTCAGATATTACTGGTCTTTGTTGCCTGATGTCCAACATCTTGAAAATGTTTACTTCATATATTTTGTTTGTATATTTAATTGTTTCAGGTGGTGGTAAACCTACCCCCTACTATTCCATTTTGACCAGAAGCAGAAGTCGTTTCAAATACATTTTTAGTATAAAGAATGGAATTTATGGGGTGCCTGAGGCTCTTAGTCAGTTAAGCATCTGACTCTTGGGTTTGGCTCAGATCATGATCTCAGGATCATGAGAGTCCTGCATTGGGCTCTGCACTGAGCATGGAGTCTGCTTGTCCCTCTCATTCTGCTCTTCCCCACACTCTCTCTCTCATAAATTTTTAAAAATATTTTTAAAAAATAAAAAATGTAATTTATATAAACAAAAGTATTACAAAATTATTAGCCTGATTTCACATGAATATGGCAAAAACCATTAAAGTGCGTTATATGTAACTGAAGTTTATAAAATGCCTGTATATGCCAACTCATTTACTACACAGGGGAAGTAACTGAGGCAAGAGATGTAATGAAATTCATATATCTCCTTAGTGAGAGAAGTAAAACCAAATTCACTTTTTCTCAAATGAGTGTGGTATTCTTGTCAATATTTTGCTGTTTTTATTTTACTTTATTTTTGAGAGAGAGAGCACAAGCAGAGAGAGGGACAAGCAGACTCCCCGCTGAGCATGGAACCAGACATGAGTCTCGATCCCAGGACTCAGAGATCATGACCTGAGCTGAAGTCAGACACTAAATTAGCTGAGGCACCCAGACACCCCTACATTTTGCTGTTTCAAACTGCCCCCAAACCTCCCTATTACAAAGGAAAAATATAATATTCTTATAAAATATACCTGATCAAATCATCATGTGGGGCACCTGAGTGGCTCAGTTGGTTCAGCCTCTGCCTTTGGCTCAGGTCTTGATCCCAGGGTCCTGGGATCAAGCTCCACACTGGGCTCCCTGCAGCAGGGAGCCTGCTTCTCCTTCTGCCTGCTGTTCCCCCTGCTTGTGCACAAGCACTCTCTGTCAAATAAATTTTTTAAAAATCTCTAAAAAACATTGTAATGCCTTTGCATTCAGAAGCCATAAAAAACAACCACTGGGTCCATTTATTTGTACACTAGTAAAAACTTTTTTTAGCCTTATAGACACTTCAGGGACAAAATTGTTCACATTCTTTCCACTGAAATAAAATACTTTTGCAGTTCATCTGGAAAGGCAAAGGATTATATCATGTTAAGTGACTGAATCTGACAATGGTCTCAGTCATCTCCGACTGTAAACGATTTTCGTGAGGAACAGGAGGACAAGTCAGTTGTCATAGAAAGCATACACCTGGCCACTGGCTCACCATCTTGGCAGGTCCTTTAATCCCTCAGGCACCATAGGTACAATCTCTTGAAATGTTCAAGATTTCCAAGGGCCTGTGGAAATATTTGAGATGTGGAAAAAGAAATTGATTGCTTCCAAATAGAAAAAAGAAAATCACAAAATTAAAACTAATGCTTTTATTTCTAAAAATGTAACATTGGAAGCGGTGACTATAACTCAACTCCGTATTTCAGTCTGCATTTAATTAAATGTGGGTTGTCAGTTCATTTTAATATGCTTGATATGATGTGAGTAGGAAGTACACAGGAGTGCTTAGGGTCAAAAGGGCTAAAAGACTTTAAAATGGCCCAGATTCAGTTACTGAAATTCCAGAGAAGCATTCAGTGTTGCTAGTTACCTTTGCTTAGACATAGTGATAAATCCCACTAAATACAAGTTTAGTTAGGGTTTTTTGTTTTTCATTTTCCCAAATGGGAGCACGGCTTAGGTAATTCCTAATTGGTTTGCATTTTTGTTAACTTTGTGAAGCCAGTTCTCAAACAGGATCAGTGAAATCCACATCCCAGCAGAAATCAGTCTTTTTTCAATGATCTTCCTTTGAAGACTTGAAACAGATCTGAATTGCTTCCATGGCTTCTGAAATGCAATAGCATTTATATTTCTTAATTTTTCTAAATAAAATTAAACCTGTTTCCAACACTCCTTCATCATAGTTAATGAGTTTGGTTTTCAAGACTTCATTGCCATTTTCAGGTCTTAGAATTATTCCAGGCTTAGGTCATCCAGAAATATGGAGGACAACCCAGTTGGGATGGAGGCTTTCCCTTATCTCACAGACTTTTAAGGATATACAAACAAACAAAAACTAATACTGCTTACAGTCTCTCAAACAATCCTTCACACCCTCACCAAGCTCAGCTAAGGGAAACTTTGTTGGGCCCCGACATCAATGCTGCTTGGCTCCTAGTTCTGCAGATATGGAGTCACTCCCCTCTAAGGTTCTGCCATTTCCAGAACATAGCATTGCAACCACCTCGTTTCTTTGCCCAGTTTCAGGGAAGCCAACCACATCGCAGGGTCAGACTTCTTTCTTCTTCCACCCACCGAGCACCAGGTCCCATGCTTGTTCTTGTACACAATGTCACCCATTCTATCAATGGACCCAGAGCAGTGTTTCTTGTAATGAGACCCAAAGAACACTGGCGGTGCCAGGTAGCCCATCAAATAATCGGCATGTGCTTTAACAATTTCAGATGACAAAAGCATTGCACCAACTCTGCTCTCTTCCAGTTCACAAATTGGAAATGTAAGATCAATTATGACTTTTACAGAAATGCCATTAGATCCTTTATAACAAAGCCAAGCCTACCAAGAAGCTCCTGATAGGACTGGAGCCAAAGGGAATGCAAAGAGATAGAAACTAAGAAAAGACTAGTATAAGAAATAAGTCCTTGGTGGTCTGGTCAGTAGCACTGAACATTAACTAATGAGCACTCTTCCCAAAGGCTGGAACAGCCTCCTCAAGTAATGTCACTCAGAATGTTATCTTTGTTTTCTTCAGTTTCCCCTACTAAATAGACTGAAAAACAGCCCTTGTGACTCACATGGAGATATTAACACACCTCAGGGCTTAGAGTTCAGCCTTATGCCACTTAAAGTAACATGATGGAGGGCAAATAATATCAAGTAATAAGATCTACTCTTTTAAAAAGCCCCTGTTAGGCGCCTGGGTGGCTCAATGGGTTGAGCTTCTGTCTTCGGCTTGGGTCATGATCTCGGGGTCCTGGGATCCAGGCCTGCATTGGGCTCTCTGCTAGGCGGGGAGACTGCTTCTCCCTCTCTCTCTGCCTCTCTGCCTGCTTGTGATCACTCTCTATGTCAAATAAATAAAATCTTTAAAAAAAATTTTTTTTAAAAAGCCCCTGTCATGAGTCCTTGTGAATATAGTTAGACATTTTAGGAGAAACTAGGGAAATTTCTAAGAGATAAGAGTTTAGTACATGGGACAAAAGCTTAAATTAGCACCTCTTTTCCCATGGTAAACCTTCCCAAGAATACTCAAACTCAGTCTAATGCGTTATAGAAATATTGGTATTTTCTATTATTCCCAGACTTTAGGGTAACTAATAGGATCTGATATCAAGAATCATGAACTATTTTCAGAGCAATGCAATACAACCAAGAAAAAGAGTTTTTCGATGTTGCCAAAGAGCTGTGTCCTCAGTAGCTCTTAACAAAGTAGGTGCATGGTTGTCTGTGTTTCACCTTTTTATTCTAAACTATGCAATTAACACCACTTCTGCCCAACTCTGTTCTCTACACTTGATTCCTTTGTCAGCATAAAGTATAGTTAATTATCACATTGTCTTCTCACTAATTAGTGTTTGAGATTATTTTCTTTCCTCAACTTAATGTTAAACTTCTTGCAAACAAAAAATATTGAAACTTTTGGTACCATCCGAAGTAAAATAGGCCTAAGTATCTAAGACCTACACAATCATACAATCAATCATTAATTGGCTCTTCAGTTTAAACCACATATTTTAAAAAAAAGAGCCAAAACCCAGATTAGATATAGCCTCACAGATCCTGCAAAATAACAGATTATTTCATATAAAATCTTCTTTTATTCTTTTAAGAGTGTTTTTTGGAAAATACTGGTCAAGAAAGTACAATATCCCAGAGAGATGGTGACATCATAGGAGGGTGAAGTTAAAATGGACTTTCTCACAGGAATGAAACTGTTCTCATTCTCATTTGAATTCTTAAATTAGACCTATTAGATTCATAAAGACAGAATCATTTCTCAGGCCTGTTTGGAAGAGTTAAATCTGGGGCAGTTGGGAGACTACACATACAAAAAACATGACCCTGGTCAAAGGTCCTCCTGAGACAGAGGCTTCATCACTCAGCCTGATGAGCCTGACAGCCTACTGTCTGTCACTGCCTTCAAAGTCCCTAGTCCTATCTGCTTTGTGTTTCAGAGACAAGATCGTTGAACCACAGGCAGATGACCTCAGTTGTTGAGTGAGCCCGTTGGGCTTGCTTTTCTTTGTCCTGGTATCCTTTTGTGCACAACCAGTTTCTTTCCCTTCCCTTCCTGTCTGGTTTGCATCACTGACAAACTCCACTTTTCCTCTTTGAGAAAGACATTCTTCCTCAGCCCTGCCCATGTAGAAGAGCACATTCCACTTCAAGATGAGCTGGAATGCAGCCTTCATCATAAAACAATTGTAAGTGGTTGAGATAAAGCACCCAATAAAGCAGCTGGAAGTAGAAAAAGGCAGAAAGAATGTGTGCCTTCTTATGCAGCAGTACTCCCCATCCATCAGCTGAAAAGGAAAATCTGGGACATGGCTTAAAGTTTTCATTAAAATGCAATAGGACGTCAGGAAGTCGGATTTGGACCAACAACAATGAGATATTTTTCTTACAGTTCCTTTCCTCTTGAACAGCCTTCCCGCAGACTTCAAAGTTCTCTCTCTGACCAAATTCAGTGAAGTTGCTTTTTCCTCTTCTCTTTGATTGAACCCGAGCTTTGGGAAGGGCAGCGAAGTAAGCCAAAATGAAATTGCCAAACTTATGGTTCTCAAGTAAATGAGATTTTCTCTAATGCTTACCAACTGTCACCAGGTCAGATGGATTTTTCTGCTTGATGTCCCCTGTTGCATTAACTTCTCTGCTGTCTTATAGTATCCCTCTGAAAGCAACCCAGCAGCCATAAAAACACAAAAAGAAAATGCATAGCATAACTGGTAGACAAAAGAGCAGGAAGAAATAAAAAGTTAGGAGAGGGAGCATGTCATTAGAGAAGCATGTCATTCACTCGGCTTCCAATTCACAGGGCAATGCACACGTCACACCTACCAGAAAATGGCATCGTGTGCTAGATCTCAGCCAGCAGAACTAGAAATCTAAATGGTAGCTGCCTATTCTCTTGATGCATCTACTGCAGTAATTTAAAAGAAAAACAAATAACCAAAAAACTTTTGAAGGCAGCGGAACCAGGAACCACAATATGTAAGGCGGCTGACCGTGGTTCTTGCGCACAGGGCTTCCTCTCCCCACAGTAGCTGCCCCGACAAGCATCCGAGCAGGTGCAGAGCTGGAGGCATAGAAGTTGCCGTGCTAGAGGGTTTTAGTGATCCAGCAGGCGGCAACGTGGGATTTAATTCCTCTGAATACAGATGGCTATCGTGTAAGTCAGTGGGCAAGAAGACACTCTAATGTATTCACGTATGGCTTCTGACTCACTCTGGCTTCTTGGGCTCAAAATTAGTATTGCTTTTTTTTTTCTTAAGATTTCATCCATTTATTTGACAGACAGAGATCACAAGTAGGCAAGAGAGGCAGGCAGGGAGAGAGAGGAGGAAGCAGGCTCTCCGCGGAGCAGAGAGCCCGATGTGGGGCTCGATCCCAGGACCCTGGGACCATGACCTGAGCCGAAAGCAGAGGCTTTAACCCACTGAGCCACCCAGGTGCCCCTAGTATTGCTTTTAATAAATACCACACGTCACCTTCTGTCACCTCCCATTTCACTGCCCTCATCTTCATTTCTTCAGAAAACATGTCAACCGATGTGTATTGATTGCATGCCTCCCATGTTCAAGGCACTGTCTGGTCATTAAAAATATACAAATAATAAATAAAGATGGTAGTAGTAGCAGTAACAGCAAATGCTTATATATGGTATACTAAGTGCCAGGCACTGCCCGAAGCTCTTTTTATGTATTATTAAGCCATTCATCTGTCTAGACAATATTCTAGGAAAGACATGATCATTATTTCTAAGTTATAGATGAAGAAACTGAAGCACACAGAGGTTATGTAATTTTCCCAAAGTCACATATCCAGCAAATAGAAGAGCTGGGATTTGAACCCATGCAGTCATTCTCAGGAATGTGTGCTTTGAGCATGTTTGCTTTATGTGCTGTGTCTTTATAGATAATAAGATGAATGAACACAATTTCATTCATCTTGTGTCTATGCTGAAAAAGAGATGTTTCTGCTCCTAGAACTTCAAAGGTCTTCTCCTTTTGGGAACTTAATAAAGGAGTGTGGGCAATGTGAGAAGACTGTATCTTTCCCTTCCAGATCATTCACTACATACCTATTCTTTGTTAGGTATTTTATACATCAATATCATTAATAAGTCTTTCTGAGTAGATTTTCTTCCTATTAAGACAATTTCTTTAGATCACTTTTAGGTTCACAGGAAAATTGAGGGGAAAGCACAGAGATTTCCCATCTACCCCCTACCTCACACAAGCAAAGTCTCTGGAGTATATATTATTAATCAATGAAAGAAGGGAGGGTTAGAGGAATTAGTTAATTTGCTCACCAATCTATTACTGATACGTATCACTTGGGACTCACACCCCCGGTCACTACCAAGACCATGTTCTAACACTTTTCCCTATGCTGCCAGTCTTGCTTGGGGGAAGCTCAAAGTTGCTCATGGATGCCTCTGATTAGCATTATTAATGCCATGAAACCCTTTCTCCAACTTCCTTCTTTTGTACTATTTACATCCCCAGGTAAGCCTTACACCTGTGTATATATTTGGCAAAGCATATCTATAGCCTTTCACTTAGGGACCATTGCTTGTCAAAAGCCTGAAACGTGGAAGAAAGCAGATGCTTCTCTCCCTACATCATAATGTCATGAAAGAGATAACGTGGCAAGGCTGAAGACTTGCACACTCCAAAGCCTGTGGTTTTCTACTCCTTCATCCTAACCCCTGAGCCCTGGCCTGCACAGAAGACCCCGAATGTCTGAATATTTATGATCTCTTTCACTCATCAAAATGAGCCACACAGCTTTGAGGACTTGGTGGGAACCAACAGGAAACGAAAAATCCGGGTCACACCAGAAGGGCTGAGCCAGTTTTGAAACTGGACAAGAATAATGAATCTGCCTCAGTTTAAGTTGGTTTCCACTTCTCTTTCCCATCAAACCAGCAAACAAGAAGTGCAAATAACATACATGTGATTAAAAAACAAAATGAGTAGTTCTTTCCATGATAATCAGTGGTATGACTCGAATCCATCACATTGAAGGACCTGGACCCACAGGCTTGTAGATTTATAATATAGCAGTACTGTGCGATGGGCTAGATCCACAGGTAAGTGCCATCCTGGTACTATGCAAGAACTTTCTTGCAACCCCAATCCTACTTCTGAGTTCTATCGCTTGCTGTGTCACTGGGCCTGTAGCAGGCCTGGGCATGGCCTACAGTGCCAACAGATAAAATCACTAAAGTCACCTGCATAGGCTTCAAAAGTGCTGTCCCCAAGCTTTGTGCAGTGGCAGTATCGTAGCCAATGAGGTTTATCCGAGGCGCGATTATTGCCAATTGAAAAGTGCTGTCCCTTCCAGATGTCACTGGTTATCTTTTCTGGGCTGGGTGAGAGACCATGGATAGACTGTTGGGTGAAATAGCACTTCTCCCTAAAAATCTGGGTTTTAATTAACTGAGGTTTTCTGGACATAAAGCCTCCTGTCGAAGAAATTCAGGGACTTTCTTAATCACCTGAGAACTTGAAAATATTTAAAACAGGTGCCCACTAATTTCCCCTGATTTTTATGGGACCCTGGAGATTCACATTAAAGAACTTGAATCCTATGTGCAATAGGCCTTAGATATTACAGACCCACTGGATGGACTAAGCATCTTTAAAAAGAAGAAAGCTATAGGAAATGAAAACCAAACCTTTGGAGAAAAAAAATCCCCTTGAGGGAAGAAGTCAACTCTGGCCAAATGAGCGAGAAGGGCTGAGACTTTGGTTCTGAGTAGGGGTTAACATCCTCACAAGCCTACCCAGGTACAAGCCATCATGACCCCAGGATGCCTGAGATCTTTGTAAACGAGAGGGATGTAGAATAGAGAACTTGTCCTTAGAGGGCCCACAGCTCTGAGTTAGGAAGCCCTCCTGGAAGCCCCGGTCAGGCAAGGCAGAAAGTACTTCCCTCATCAGTGGTGAGGAAGAGAAGCAACAGTGTTGGCGAGTTAGACAGAGTCAGGAACTGTGTGAACAGGACCCGTGAGCAGCGGGCAGGTCGGCGGTCTCTGGGGCAGGCTGGGCATGGTCAGCAGGTGAGTCCCAGCTCTGGTGGTGGTGTAGGTGCAGACACCCCTGAGGAGAACTGGCACTGGTGTGGGCAGCAGCAAGGGCCATGCCCAGGTGGCCCATATTCCAGCAGGAATATGAAGGGATCAAAGCAGAAGTATAGGGAGCCCAAAGCGGCACATGGTGTCTCTGATCCCCTGTGGACAAATTCCAGCCTGAAACTTTTGGAGGAGGGGTAACTCTGTTCTGTGCCCTTAAATCCTAAGGAAGGAGCAAGGCGGGAACTGGGGACAGTCAGGTGACACCTGTAATATACTCAGAGATTCTCTGCCACTAGGGGAGAGAGGATCATAGGAGAAGATCAGATACCTTGCCCGAGAATCAGGCAGGGACTTCGGAGCACAGAGGTTCCAGCTACAATTGCAAATATGACACACATATAATCATCACCGTGTGAAGCCCGGGACTTACAAATTACATAGATAACGCTTGACATCTTGTCCACACGAATGTGCCGTCTCTGTTATTTGGAAGGAGTACTGATAGAGTTACATTTCAGTAGACTGGTCTCCGGAGGCCTCTAATTCAAACTCTGCCATCTTTCTTAATTTGGCAAACTTTTTTCTTAAGGTTTTATTTATTTATTTGACAGAGAAAGAGAGAGCCACACACAAGCAGGGGGAGCTGCAGGCAGAGGGACAGGGAGAAGAGGCTCCCCACCAAGCAGAGAGCCCGATGTGGGGCTCAATCCAAGAACCCTGGGATCATGACCTGAGCCGAAGGCAGAGGCTTAACCCACTGAGCCGCACAGGCACCTCTGGCAACCTTTTACTGCACGTCGACTGTATGCCAGATAGTAGGCCAGAGGCTGAGAATACAAAAATACATACACCAAAATAAATATGCTAGGGTCTCCGAGCTCAAAACTGCAGTTTGCTGGGGGAACTGACCTATTAAATCATAAACATGATGGTAAGTGAGAAGCATCACAGAAGAGGTATGGCTGTGTGTAGGCTGATTCAAAGGAAGGGCTTGGGGGTAATGAAAGGTGGCAGCATAGGGACTTGCTACACAGGTCTCAGCAGGGTTGAGGAGTTTGCTCTGACAACAAATAGGAGGAAGGGCATTACATCTGTAGGAGCACATGGAGAATGCCCAGCATAATTTCTAGGGTCCTTCTCTCTGCTCTGTAGGTTGAGAGCTGGACTTCTATACATTGCCTCCTCCCTCATTCTCTGTGCTAAGCAAGAGATGGGAGGACAGCTCCCACTCTGCCTGGCCAGGGTTCGGCGGAGCTGTGTTCCTCCATCTAAGACCACAACACCCTACCAACTTCTGGGCACAGAAGGAAACAGTTACCAAGAGGAGTGAGTTTAGCAGCTTCCTGCTGTTGCTGATGGCAGGCTAGTTACCTTCCCTTACTGTCTACACTTCTAGAACTGTCCACTTTTCATGGGCACCTCTGTTCCTCGTTGGGCCCCTGCGTGAGCCAGCACTCGCAGCAAGAGGACCGTGTGTGCAGAGGAGATGGGAAATGGCCCAGCTCATTTTAGAAACTGCCGCACACTCCAATGGCTGGGGGTGGAAAGCAAGAAGCCGAGAGAGAGGGACTGCAGCTGGAGAGGCTCTCATGGGCCAGGCTGCAGGGAGCCTCCTGCTAAGGAGAGGAGTAAGCGACCTTATCACAGACCCAGCTAATACCACTGGGGTTTATGTATTTGGCTTTCTGGTAATTTCCTCAGAATTCTTCAGAATCTCATATAATTCATGGCTTTGGTTTAAAAGCCTTGCCCTCCCACTGAAATACAGAATAAAGCTTTCAAATAACTTGCTTGAGAGGCAGTAGAACTCCCTCTGTGTTGTGCTGAGAAACCCCCTGAATTACTCTTAGAATTGAAAACATGGGACTTAGGTGAAGGAAGTAGTTCCCCTCTCGACATGGAAAATTCTTAAATAAATCATCTGCTGGTGGATGATCCAGAGTTGACTGCTCCCCTAGAATTAAAAAGAGTTGTTATTCTTCACTTCATCTTCCCTCTAAACAACCACTGAATTAACCTGGGAACATGAGCCAGGTGAGAGTGATCGCAAGCCCAGAGAATACAGGGGTGGGTACATTCTCATTCTTTCTCAAACTCTGACCTTCGTGTTCTCGGAGACTAGAAGGGGAATCCATCGGAGGAGAAGACAGTTCTTTGCTATTAAGCATAGCGTATTTAACATAATAGGTTATTGTTGGTGGACTGACTGCTCTAAAACAGAGATACCTGGATAAGCCCTCCGGCCAGCTCTGGATGAGGCAGATATTGTAAGTGGGCAGAGACAACACCCACTCCCAACCCCTTTATCCTTTGTGAACTTCTATCACTGGGAGTAGGAAAGTTAAATATTCATTTTACCCACTTCTCTTGCAGGAAGGATCTGCGATGAGATTCTGGCCAATGCAGTGTAAGTGGGTGTCTGCCGAGGGGTTTCTGGGAAAGCTTTTGCATTTCTGATAAAAAGGGGCAATTGCAGCTGGCATCATCCCTTCCTCCTTTTTTCCTTTTTTTTTATTTTATTTTTTTTTAATTTTTTTTAAAATTTTTTTTAATTATTTGTCAGAGAGAGGGAGAGAGAGCGAGCGAGCACAGGCAGACAGAGTGGCAGGCAGAGGGAGAAGCAGGCTCCCTGCTGAGCAAGGAGCCCGATGCGGGACCCGATCCCAGGACTCTGGGATCATGACCTGAGCCGAAGGCAGCCGCTTAACCAACTGAGCCACCCAGGCGTCCCTCCTCCTTTTTTCCTAACTTTAACATGGAAGGGCTGTCTGGAGCAGCAGCAGCCATTTTGTAAACCAGAGGATATAACTCTAAAGACAAAAAGGATACAAAGAGACTGAAACCAAAATGGCATAGTTGAGCAGCTTAAAGAATAACCATGATTCTAACTCTAGATTTCTTGTTATATTGGATACTATTTAGGTTACTGTTTGTTGAGTAATCTGTTCTTACAGCTAAAAATGTTCCTAACAAATACACAGGAATCACAGAAAACCCACAGCTTTTCCATAGCTCTCATTTCTCAATTAGAATATACATTTTTAAGATAATAGCATGTGCTCATATAATGAACCAGCACTTTTTTCCAGGATGACCCTGACATGTTTCTCCAAAGAAATGAATGTTGTTATCTCAACTGACACACATTTGGCAGGATCAATAAGTCCACTTCCATTCCTGGCCAGCTTGGAGTCCATGGCCATCATTACAATCAGTTTTGAAAAGACTTTCCCCTCTCTAACCCCTATTCCAACTCTCATACTCAATTGACAAAACCCCAACAGTCTAGAAATCTGACTATCCCCATTCTGCTTGTGGACATCCAAGCTGACCAGTGTTGTAGAGTGGTTTGACACTAAGTACATAGCTGGAAACCTCAAATGGGCCCTCAGCTCTGCCCAAAAACCTAACCACATTTCTTTAGGGCTTACTTTTCCACTCGCAGAGATGGTTTCCATGCCCTCTCTTCTCTTCTCAAATTTCCTATTCAACCTTCTCCCTCACTCTCATAATTTACTCAGAAACTAGCAACTGTCAAGGAGTAGACCAGGTAGGGCTCCCTCCTACCACAGTTGAAAAATATAGCCCCCCCTCCCCAGTTAAATGTACATCTCCTCTTGCTGTACCCTTGCTAGTCACAGTGGTCTTTGGGCCAGCAGCATCAGCATCATCTGGGAAACTGTTGGAAATGCAGAGTCTCAGGTCCTTCCTCAGACCTGCTGAACCAGAGCCTACCATGGGACAGGCCCCCCAGGGGTTTTACAGGAGCAAGGACACTAACATTTGAAAAGTACCACTCTTGACTTTATCCCTTCTTAAGAACTTTGTTCCCTTTGTCGTTCTCTTCCTCCTGAGTCCTCATTTGCTTTTCCCTACTGATACAATAATGAATGCCTATCAGAACAAACACTGTCTAATACTTCTTATCTGAGAAAATCAAAATGGTCTAAGATCAGCATTCCTTTGCAATGACTACTCCCTTTCCCATGTTCCTGGGTCAGTCCTCCATATAGGCTGCCTCTACTTCCTCCTCTCCCATTCATTCACTGATCCCTTCTGACTTCTGTCTCCTCTCTTCCACCAAAACAGCTGTTGTGGAGGTCATACATCACCTCCAGGAAGCAAAACCCAATGCTCACTTCTCTGATTGCTTCTCCCAGATCTCTCACAGCTGAGCACTCCTTCTGTAAGGATTCTCACACTGGCTTTGTCCACCCTGCATTCTTCGGGTTTTCCTTTCCTCTGTAGTGGCTCCTCCATAGTTATGTTTTGGCCAATTCCTCTCTCTTTATCTCACCACTAATTATTGGGATTCTTAAGGCTTCATCCTGGGCCCCTTCCTGACCACATCCTCTGGTGATCTTATTGCCATTGCAAGGCTTTGAAGATCACCAAAATGCTGACGTTCCCCAAGCATATATCTGTAGGCTCTGAACTGCTGTTTGGTCCATTCATCTGCTTATGTGATACTTACATGTGGCTATCTTGTAAATATCTCAAAGCTGACACGTTTAAAACTGAACTTTGGATTCTGACCCCCTCTTATCAAAAGCTTTTTCTTCTTCATTCTTCTCCATCCCAGTGAATGGTACCACTTCCATCCAGTGGTGTCAGTCAGAGATGTAAGAGTCATTCTCCATGCCTCTTTCCCTCACTCCCTATGATTAATAAAGCTTTCTCCTTTGTCTCCAAAATACATCTCAAATCAGTCTCCACCTCTCCTTAACCATCTTAGCCAAGCCACTACCATCGTTCACTTGAACCACCACAAAATCCTCTTAGCTGGGCTCCCTACTTTTCATTCTTGCCTCCTCTAACCTATTCTCCATTTGGAAGCCAAACTCATCTTCTAAAAGTATGAATCTGATTAAGTACCCGACCTGTTTAGAACTCTTTGATGGCTTCTTATTGCATTTAGTATAAAGCGGAAATATCCGTAAACTGTTCACAGGATGTGATTCCTTCCTACCTCTCTGCCATTCTTCTCTCTCCCTCTGTACTCGGCTTCCCCTTACTTCCTTGAAAATGTTGTCTTTTTCACATCAGGGTAACATCATGTTTTCTCTTCCAGGCCCCTTCTAATCCTTCAAAGACCAGCTCAAATGTCTCCTCTTTAGAGAGTCCTTCCTTGATCACCATATTAAATACCCCCTGTACTGTCCCTTTCCTGTCTCTTCATTGCATCCTGTTTATTTCATAGCACTCATATGTGCATATTGACTTACCTGCCTACCCACTGTAAGGTCAGCTATGAGACTCTGCCTACTTTATTTCCGATATGAATCTGAAATCTCACACAGTGCCAGGTACAGACTAAGTGTGTAGTAAACAAGCTTACCTGTCAAACTATCTCCATCTTTCCAACAAAAAAAATACTGTTTAACATGTGTTCCACCCCCTACCCCGCCCCACTAACAATTTAAATATAAAAAACACAGTGGCCTAGCAAAGACTTTTGGAATCTGAATAGATAGAAGTGGGGGGGAATTCTTTAAAAAATGCAAGAAATGTTCCATTTCTCAAGGGGTAGAGAGTGCTTTAGTCTTCTAGGGAGGCAGTTTTCTTGATTTGAGAGAACTGTTAGAAATGAGCCCTTGTTTTGACATTAAAAAAAAAACAAAAAACAAAAAACAAGTACCTACCAAGTTTTCTTTGAGTGAGCTTTGAAGTGGTCATTTACCTAAAGGCAGACATTTTAGTCTGGATGTGAAGCACTCTGGGTGATCTGAACAACTGACTAGCAGATCCTGTATTTGTATTTTGCTCCCCTTCATTAACAGATAGGGAAACTGTGTTACCATGCAGACCTTATCTTGCACTTTACCTGCCATTATCTCTTGTCCTTTGGAATATGCATGGCATATTTTGGTATGTAAATCTCACTGGGACCTGAAGACTGTAGGAATTAAAACAGTAGCAGCTGCCATTCTCAAGAACTTAGTACAAGTGAGTCGGGCACTGGGCTAAGAGCCTGACGTATACTGTCTCAGTTATCTTTCTTTGTCTCCATCTTACATTTGAAGAAAAGGAGACTCAGAGTGATTAAGTAATTTCTGACATGGGGCGCAGCTACTTTAGCAGCAGAGTCAGAATGTGAAGTTAATTCCAGGCAGTGTTAAGGGGTGTGTCTTAACTAGGCAGCATTAATGTGGTGGACCATGGGAAGCAGTGATCTTCACCTCTTGCTGGGACAAAAGCACTAGAGGAAGCAATTCAGTAGGACTGGACTGGGGCCCTCACACGCAAGGTGTCACTGGAGGCCAAAAGCACTGGTGTTGGCCAATACATGCTGAGTCATTACCCTGCTGGTGCCAGTGGGCAACGCCATGCTCTTGTGGGTGAGGCAAGCTTTCCCTATATGGAGAGTGCATTTCCACTGTCAACTGTCTAGGAAATAGGTTGCTTCTGGAACAAGACATAAGGTTTGGCGAGGTGGCCCTTAGACTGAAGGAGCTAGAAAGTCTATCCATTTCCTGGGCCTTGGCTCTGAGGGCTGGGCAGACTTGGAGAATGTGGAGCAGCTTTACCTCTCTACATCTGGGCCAGTGGGCTCTGAGTACAGCCAGTCGAAACAGAGCAGTTAAGTTATGCTCTGCTCACAGTTGTGGCATCCAAATCAAGAGAAGAAACTTCTCTCCAATTTGAGAAGGGATGTATTAAAAAAGGGTCAACAGCCCAAAGCAAAGTCATGCTAAGCCCTGCATAAGCAAACCAAGACGTAATACCTAACCTAATTGTAGTTTCAGTCTGTCCCAGAAATGTGACCTTCAACCAGTCAATCTGGAATTACCTGGTCAGCACTAATGAGGTAATACCCCCAGAAGACCCCTTCTCTCCCCCACAGGATGGAGATGTGAAACAATCTGCTCTTTCCTTGCCCCTCCTCCATTTCTGCTTATAAAAGCTTTCCATTTGTGCTGCTCCATGGGGCTCCTCTCTAGCTTCTAGATGGGATGCCGCCAAATTCATGAATCATTGAATAAAGCCAATTAGATCCTCAAATGTATTCAGTTGAAATTTGTTTTTTAGAAAATGATAGAGAAGAGCAGCTACCTGCCCCACCTCATAAGACCAGACTGATGTTTCAGTCAGTGACCCGAGGGAGGCAGAGTCCTGGTGCTTTAAAAAAGTGTCAGAAGCATTGGTGTGGCAGCATGAGAAAGAAAAAAGAATACTAGGGGCCTCCTTAAGGGACCCATTTCTGAACACTAGCGAGAGAACACTGGAGGACCCAACCTAACAGGACATTTTGTCTTCACCTCCAGGATGACAAGAATCTAGCCCCTCTCGTTCATAATTTATTACTTAATATATGCGAAATTATATTTCTAGCCATAGGCTGGTGAGACCTTTTCTTGTTTAAGGTGGCATTCCTTGACTTATGACTGGCATTTTGTGTTTGTATTTCAGCCAGAAATCACTCAGGTGTTGTGACGGAAACCCAACTCAAACTACTGTATGCAGAAAGGGAACTTACTGGCCCAGTGTCTGAAAAGAAGTAGCTAAGAGCTTGGAGCTCAAACATGTCTTAAAGACTCAATACAATCCTCTTTCTCCTGGCTTTGCTTTTCTCTCTACTGGCTTCATTCTTGGTAAACTCCCCTACGTTATAGCAAAGACAGTCCTTGGCCAGTCCTGTGTTTTATAACCCTTACAGCTAGCAATCCCAAATGAAGTATAAGAAAGAGCCACTTTGGGGTGCCTGGGTGGCTCAGTGGGTTAAGCTTCTGCCTTTGGCTCAGGTCATGATCTCTGGGTCCTGGGATCAAGCCCCCCGCATCAGGCTCTCTGCTCAGCTGGGAGCCTGCTTCCCCCCCCGCCCCCCCGCACCTCTCTCTGCCTGCCTCTCTGCGTACTTGTGATCTCTGTCTGTCAAATAAATAAATAAATAATCTTAAAAAAAAAGAAAGAAAGGGCCACTTTTCCAAAAGTTCTCACAAAAATCCTAGAGAAGACTGATTGGCTTGGCTTGGGTCGCATGCCCACAGCTGAATCAATCAGGGTTCAGGCTAAAGGGATAGGATATTTTGGGTGGACAGAGCTGGGAACCAGAGGAGGTGAAGGCCATGTGATTGAACAGCTCCATCACACAGGGGAAAGGCAGCTAGCTCCTGAAAGGAAAAGATGCTAAAGTGACAAAAAGTAACCTATGTCCCTTTCAGTGAAAAGCACATAATCAGCTAATAATTTAACCAAAGGCCTTTACTAGTGAGAAATGGAGAAGATACATGGATGTGCAGGCACAGGGAATACAGTGGAATAATTAGAAAGAAAGGAAAAATGCTAGAGGTTAAAAAAAAAAAAAAAAAGCAAAGGGATGACAAAAGCAAAAAAAAAAAAAAAGAGGTGTGTGTGTGAAAATGTGTTGATTTCAAGGAGCCAATCATGCAGTTGAATACATCACAAGCAGTATAGGTACCCATGGTTTCCTGAAGATACAGAAATGATTCTCAGATGTGAGGTCCTGGAATATACAACCCAAGACAATACCATCCTCTTCAGTCTTACGGGAGAAATGAAGGCCATTCAGAGACTGCATTTTGAGATGCAAAGAGGAAAGGTGGCCATAAGAAATTCACAGGTTTTTAATTTGTCCTCTGTTCTTTCCTGTAAATTAAGTTTCTATGCAAGGGACCTGTATTTTAAAATAATCACAGGAGTTCTGGCGAAGGGAAATAGGCCAACAGTGGCCACTTTCTTTGAAGTAGGCTACCAGTGGGATCAATATATACTGAAACTAATACAGTATTTTGCATGCAATACCCAGCATGGCTAAAGACAGAAAAAAATCAATCTATATGTTGGTAATGATCTTGATACAGTCTGAAGAAATCTTACCAGAAGTTTTTGATGAGGTCCAACTGATCAAAACTGATTGGGTCCATCAAAACTGATCTCTGGAATGACAACCTGGCTGTGGAATCCTGTTATACAGATTAATATCTGGAATCAAGGCAGATTTCATGAACCATAAACCATCTAGTAGAAGCATATAAGTGTCTTCACTTCTGAATCCCTTTAAAAATAAGAACGGGCATGCCAATAGTGAGGGGCCATACAGAGAATGAGAGAAAGATTTTAGAATATATTGCAGCTGACATCTTATTTTCACAAAGAAACCCGCACAATATAACACAGTAACATGTGTTGAATTCCCTAAGGCACAGGTAGCCATGAGACTGTGTTTCCCATAATCATGTGACAGAAGGGTGATCACCATGGCTTTAGCTGGAGGAGCCACAGAAAGATGTATCTTATTTTCAGCACTTCCACTCATCTTTCCTCCACAATCCCCCAATACCCTGTCTACAGCCACCTTCGTCTACAGCATCCACAGTGCTGGGATTTTCCCCAGGTCAGTAGCTCTTTATCTATGTGAAATTTATTATTTATTTATTATTTATTATTTATTTATTTATTTATTTATTATTTATCTATGTGAAAAAGAGCAGAAGTCTAGAAGAGGTAAGGAATACCCATGGGGCTATGTGAATACAGAAAGAAGAAAGGTAAGAGTACAGGTGTCTTCCTGTCAGTCTGCCCCTCAAGGAACTAATCAGTTCCATTACAAATCATCAAAACTATTATTTTATTGAAATTTAAACACTAGCCAACATCTCTGTTACATCATTTTCTAGGTGCCACTCATCTTTCAACTTCAAGAGCTAGGACACTATTTCACTTGGTTCTGAAAACAAAATACTAACAAATACCATACCTTGCCAATTCATTTTAATCAACGCTATCTTGAAATAGCTGTTTACTAATTTTGCATAATATAATTAAATGCCCAAACACTCTATTTAAGAAATATTAAAAATATCACATCCTAATGGGAGTTGGGAAAGTCCAAATTTAGGAGGTCTACAATCCCTGGTGTTGTGAAAGTAAGACTCTCCATGAGGACAGCAAATTGGAATAGGAATTAGATAGCACAGCTCCCCTTCTACTAAATACTATGATACGTGAAGAACACAAAAGGCAGGAGCTGAGAAAGGCTTAAAATCTGGTTCAACATTTCTTCCCTTAGTGATTCCAGTCCACAGAGATTGAATTTAATATTAGGTTTCAGAAGCTCCTAGCCATGAGCATTTGCAGAAAAAGGAAGAGGAGCATGATAAAGCAAGTTAATTATTTATTCCACTGTCCAGACTATTCCTTCTCCATCATTTGTTGTCTCCCCACTTTCTCTAACACTCAAGAGGAAACCTTGAGGTCAACCTTGATTTCTTCCTCTTCTTTAATGCATAGCCTTGACAGTCTCATGTTCTACCATTCCTATCCATTCCACACAGCATTTACCCTAGTGAGGCTAGGTCCTGTCATATCTTATCTGTCATATTGCAAGGATCCTTTGATTGGTCTTGTATCATCCAATATAGTTTTACTCCAGTCTTCGTTCCTTATGCTACCTAATTAGTTCCTAAAATGGTGTGTGTTTCATTCCCACTACTCAAATCCCACCAATATACCTCAAACTCTTGTTGTAGGAATTCACATTTCCAGGCCACATTCCTAATACCATTTTGAATGTTTCTTGACTCAAATACTCTATTTCAAATAAATCTACTTCTCCTCAAGTAGAGTAGATAAAGAACCTAGCACATAAGGGAGGATAGGAAGTACTTGTTTTACCTACTTGGAATAAAATAAAGCTACTGTATTCTTTTTTACTTTTGCCTGGGCCATTCCTCCTATTTAATCCTTTCCCTTCTCTTTGCCACTTCTCAAAATCCAATCTTTCTTTCAGGAGGTTAAATTCCAACCTCTTCCTTGAAGCCTTTTCTGTCCATCCCACTTTGGTCATTCCCACTCTAAATTTTTACAGCAGTTGCCTGTCAAAAGCAATATTTGTTTTCTGTTGGAGAGAAAGCTGGAGTATTTATCCTCCAGTCCCCATCCATCATGGCTTGAGATCTGTCTCCAGGAGCACTGACTCTCTGGCATTTTGGCCAGCCCCATGCATGGACCAAGAATGTTTTCACCAAGGAAAACCCTCAGCAAAAACCAGCAGATTTTGCAGTAGAAAGCTACAAGATTTTAAGGGCATGTTGAGTGCCTAGGGATATGGCAGGGAACATCCTTTCATCAAGTCACAAGTGCTGGAGGGCAGCAAAGAGATTCCCCAGTCAATCTCTCATGTTTCAAATATACTTCTCCCTGCCCTCCTGTTATAGCAGTAACCCTATCCTCTCAAGATGTCAGCATCAGGAACTCTACTAACTCCTTTCTCTAATGACTAGACTACTGGCATGATTGGTATCATATCAGAATTGATCATTAATTCATGCAAATGATGGATACCATTATTAGAAATAAGGGTTTTGAGAGTCTCTGACTATATATTGCTAAACTATAAAAAGTTACCTCTGTTGGAATCAGAGAACACCAAAGAGATATGGGGCCGAGACCTGAAAATGTGAAATGAGGATGGTACAAGTCTAGATCCTAATCTCACTAGGAAGGAGTAATTTGGTCACCCCTGAACCAGGCTGAATAAAGCTTAATTTTGACGGTCAGTGTTCTATGCATGGTGTTAAGACTTAATACCTCAGACTTTGGGGAATTTGTGGGTTCTGATATTTCTTTGTGAAGATAAGAAGTCAGGATAAGGGCTTTCCTTGGGAAGAATTGGTCATTTCTAATCTCAGTGGTCCTGGAAAGGGCCAGCTTTAGGACAAGATAAAGACTAAAGAGACAGGCTTTCAAGAAACTAATACCTTGAAAAGGAGATTAGCATATAAACAAATGATTATTAAAATAAGCAATTATAAGTAAGAACAGGAGAAATGGGTTATCATTATTATTATAATTTAGCTGCCCAAACAGGTTTAGCCTGAAATCCTATGAATCAGTTTCACAAAAGGGAAACACACAACCCATATTAAGGACCCACACAACTAGAAAGCAACCATTTTGTCCTGCAAAATAATGTCCAAAGTGATAGAAACTATGCCAGGAAGAATTGGGCTAAGGCCTAGGAAAAAAGAATGAGTAAAAGAATTCAAAAAAGAAGCAGTGGTTATATTATTCCTCTCAAAATCTCTGATAAGACTGACTCTAATCTACTGTCACATATTTATATTGATGCTGCTGGAGGCTTCCTAAAGCACTAAACAATAAGTTACTACCTGACCAGCCTGGGTCCTTGTTTGGAGGGACATATCTATGACTGGTGCTCCCCTAGTCAGACCTTCTACTGCTTACGAGATCTGGTGGGGACAGTTATAGTCCCAACACCAGAATAGGAAATTTTCTCTCCATGCCTCTTAGGGAACTTTATTTTGCAACATTGTTTTTTTTTTTTTTTTTTATATGCTGTATCCCAGATCCATTGATTTCCAAGGCAAATACATCTACTAAAGCTAGTTAGAAAAAGCTAGTTATGTCATGCAGTGACATAATCACCCCTAACTTACAGAGCATATGTTCTTAGGCTCAAAAGACACTCTCATTATCTACTCCCACTGGACAGATCCTAATTATCACCAAGTCTGTTATAATAAAAAGTAAGTATATTGGTCCTGTCCTCGTACCACATAAAAAGATACTAAACATCACACCTGGGAATTTGGTACCTTCTTTTCACAAATGTGTCCCATTTTCCCTTTGCTCACAGTGCTGCTAAATGTTCTCCTTTAATCTGAAGCTAATGGATAAAGCCTCTACTTTGTCTACTCTCGGCAGCTGTGACCATCATCTAAATGAATATATGAATTAAATTAATGTGCAGCGAGTGCCTACAGTGTCCCAAACTATATTAAAACTGAGGAGTGATGGCCCCAAGGAATAAGGTCCTATTTTCTTTGAAGCTCAGAATCTGGGTAAGGAATAGATTAAAACCACCAAGTACATAGTTCACATATCAACTGTGAACTAGAAAGATGGATAACTCATAAGAGTACTTTACTTTGTTTCTGGGATTTATTTTTGTACTAACCTGCTCAGGTGTGAATGAAATTCTGAGAATTTGTAAAACTTCAATCAAAATAACAAAACCACAAAGTGAAACTCTGCCTCCGCCAAGAGGGTGTTTAATTTCCTCTTGGCAGTCCATTCCAGACTCAAGAGGTTGTCACTGTAGCAGTCAGGGGCTCACAGAAAAGAGAAGGCATGCTCTGGGTAGATTCTGGAGAGTTTATAGTGAAAGGTCTCTTTAGAGATGCTGGGGTGTGATTAAGGAAACCTATAAGCAAAGTCGAGGGCTCTAAGGACAGCACCAGGGGAAGTCATTACCATCGTGACACCTGAGAGGAGGGAGGGAACATAGTGTTGGAGCCAGGGCAAGCTGAAAGAATGGAAAGGTGTCCACAGGGAAGGAACAGTCATCGTGGAGGAATTTAGCCCAGACAGAACCACAATGCAAAAGTAGAGGGAGTGGGGTGAGCAAACTCTGACCTCCTACTCTTCCTGTCCTTTGATCTCTTACATTGCCTCCCCATTGGCCAAATCCAACCAGAAACCAGAGGTCAATAGAACCCATAGGGTGTAGCCTATAGGGGTCAGATAGAGAAGGGTGGAAAATGGATTCAGGGAAGGGCAAAAAGTGAATGACCAGCACAATCACCATCTAGATCTAGACCAAAAACCAACCTCCACTGAGTTGTCTTTTCTTGGTCTTATCAAGATACTATGTTCCCAAATGCAGTCCAGATGGGGGCTCTGTATATGTGGTGGGGGAGGTCTGTGCATAAATTCACTTGGGAAACACAGGATTAACGCATTTAAACAAGCTTCACTACTCCAAAAGTTTTCAAAACTGCAGTATACCAAGGTCTGTTGTGTTTCTCAATAAATAATTGTTGAGAGCTATGATGGGCCATGTACCAGGCTGGTGTCGGGGATACGATGGCGAACAGGACAAACACCTCCACTTAGATTACGTGCAATCAAGTGGAGAGCAGACAAAAACAGTAAACGAAAAGCTGACTAAGTACAACGTGTTTATGATGAAGTTCCCAGATGAGGATTAAAATGTACAGCATGTATCAAACAAAAGTATTTAGCTTCGGGAATCTTTATTTCTAGACATTTTTTAGGGAGTGAAAGGCTCTCTTTCCGAGAGTCCACTCTAAGTTTTTCTTGACTATCAGTTACATATTTTGATCTGAAATCTACATAATTAAATGCCTAATACCTAGTTTTTGATGACAGCTTTCACCCTGCGGGCCCTGGGCAGTCAATCGGAGAGTAAATCTGATATTTATGGAAAATGGGTAATGGGAAGATAACATGAAAAAGGAGAAGCAATATCTTAGTTGTCAAAGCCACTTAAATCAACTTAGCATTTTCCTTGCAGCATGGACTTTTCTTAGCCTCTACCCTATAAGGCGAGATGATACCAAAATGGCCATGGGTAGATGTGTTTGAGGAAGATACACATACTTACTTACCAGGTTTTAAGGCAAAGTCTATAGTGGTTTGAAAAACATGAGACAGAAAGCAGAAAGTCACTTTCAGGAAGAATTTATTCATAATGGACATTTACTTGACTTTCTGTTAGAGAAAAAAAGCTTTTCATTAAGAAACTGTGTGGCCAATTGACATAAATACTGTTTGATGCCCCACCTCGGTGCCCTAACCAGACTGGTACATTCCACCACAGCTGCTTTAGTGGTTGTTGTCTACTAAGGGCCCCCAGCTGTCCCTTCTCACATCTCCCCAAACCCCTCCCCTATGGTGTAATGGTTTACACCAGAGATATGAGGCCAAGGCTCAACTCTACCAGAAACCGCATCCTGGCTGAATCTCCCCTCTTCACTTTCTTCCTAGTAAATTTTTCTAAAGAACACCTCCCTAGCCCTGACCCCCTGTCTTCATCAAGCTTCACAGGCAACTGATAATCAGAAGGGATTTAGCAGAAATCACAGAGCAAGTTAATACAGCAAGAAAGACATTAGTAACCTCTTTACTACTCTAAGGTTACGACCTGAATGAAATGCGTCCATGTGATATTAACTACTATTACAATAATGTTTGCATTGCACATAATAGTTTTATAACACACTATCATAAAATAGTTTGTCTTCACAGTAACCCAGTGACCTGAGTAAAATATTGGGATCCCTGTTTTATAAATGAAGAAACTGAAGTTCATGGATATTAAGGAACTTGCTCAATGTCTGATAGTTATTAAGTTGCATAGTGAAGATTTAGACAGGTTTTGTTGGTTTGTTTTTTTTAGTACATTTGGAGCTTTTCTGCTTTCTTGCCTATTTTATCCACTTTATCATGTTTTGTCATTTTCTAAGTTTTAGAGTTTATGCCATCATTTTATGGCTTAGTCATCATAAAACTCTGTAGTACAATTTGTATTTTGGAATACAAGACTTTCTAGAATTTCTACAAGATACCGAACAAAATAAGCTACATAATTAAACATTACCTAATTTCTGTGAAGTTGATATGTCAAGATATGTCTCTCCACTTATTCAAAATTTGACTTGTGGTTCTGCAAAATTAATGTCCATTGATTTCTCAGAAAACTGTGCATTCGCTTCACAAAGGGTTTGGTTTTTGGAAAAACCAAACAGTACATCATTATTGATTATGTATTGTCTTTCCTTAAGAGCTGTTGAGAATGTGAAACTCTTCCAAATGGGTACTCAGACATAACACTTTATTTAACTCATTTCCCAAACCCAGCCTGTCTCCTAGCCAACTACAGCATAGTTTACTTTAGAAATATCAATATGTTTTTCTCAGAAAAAAAAAAAAAAGTCAAACAAGAAAACTTGCCCTAAGGCTTAGCTTTTCTACTTGGAGCAAATATATTATTTTAGCTTACTGGGAGAGAATAGAAACCATCTTTTCTCTGTGGCTTAAAAGAATATACCCTCCATTTGCCTTATCTCCTTGAGTTTGTGCAGTTAGAAGTCACAATGAGAATATTGATGAGCCAGAGAGGGAACACAGAGCTATTAACAGGCTCAGGCATATCTTGGAAATTATCATTCCAAATGCCTTATGCATTTATTTCTCTCTCTTGGCATGCATGAAAGAGTCAAGCAAATTTCATGTAATTGCCATACTCTAAGAGTTCCAGAGGGAAATTACTGATCCCAATTATTTACTTAAACACAAATAGAAAACTCAAGTAACCTCAGGGTCACACTGAAGCAGCTCCAGACTTGGGTTACAACTTTTAAATTAATGAGAAAGAGCAAGCAGTTAAGGCCATTGGGGTGCACTGAGCAGTCTCGCCATAATTAAAGATCCATTGGCAGCCAAATGACATTACCCCCTGCTCTGGGAAGGAAGAGGGTTGAGCCATTCCAGCAAATCCCTAACATCAGGTGGTTGCAGGCTCTTGCTGCACAGTTCTGTGCCTGTAAGAAGGCAGGGTTCCTTCGGTGCTGTCGATGAACTGATTGTCATGGGCTGTCATTTTAATTACTTTTTAATCCTCAATAATCACGTTATCAAAGGATTTAAATAATATGCCATGCCTGGCATGGGGCTGCAGGCACCACACACGTGAGGTATCAGTGTACAATTAGCTCTAATGAGCACAGAGAGCTTAACTCTGCAAGCTTCAAACAAACATAATTTGCAAGTCGATCACACATCACTCAGAGCTGGAGATCTAACTATTAGATTGTTGAAAGGTACAATCTCTTTGGAAGGTTATTACAATAACAAGATGAAGAAAGATTTGGAATGGAACAAGAAACACACATGGAGTCCCAGACGATGAAACTTCACTGCTGCCAATCGGATGCATACATTCAAGTGATGAGTTAGTCTGTGGCTGGACTGAGACTGGAGCCATCGTCCAGGCATTTCATGATAGCTGGGTTTGGATCCCTGTGCCAGCCACGTCTTTCCCCAGAGGTGGGTCTTCAACACAGGGAATGACAGCTCTGCTCGGCAGCCTCCATAAAACTCTAGCTCGGCTACTGACCCTTAAAGGACGGACACTCCCCATAGCTTACAATTGTGAAAACTGTTAAAAATAGGAAAGAAAGAAAGAAAGAACGGAAGCAATAGAGCAATAGTGGAGGAAAAAAACTTTTCAATATTTCCTTTCAAGCTATCTGATGAAATTAACTGGCAAAAATGAGGAATGGGTTTTTTTTTTGTTTGTTTTATTTATTATCTTTAGCTTTATCTGCATAATTCCTTCTGATTCCATCTGCCAGATCTTGACAGACCAGACATCTGGGTCCCTTCTTAGGGTCCAGAGGGAACTCATTAGAACCCAGGGCTGATAAGGCAGCAGCTAGTTTGACTATGACCAAAGCTACACATTCCTCTGCTATTCTGGCTTACAGGGAGTGACGGTCCCCGAGAAAGCCTTTATAACAAGATTTATATCTTGTTATTTATATATAACAAGACTTTATAACTGCATTTTCCCACACCACACTGAAAAACATAACTGTTCTGAGAAGCTGAACGATGGGGAAACTAAGGCAGAGTTGAAGAGCTATTTGCTCCACACCAGAGAACTGGTAGAGCCAACTATCCCAGGTGCCATGGTACATCTTGGTCAGCAGAAGAGTTTGGGATCAGCCACTCACAAAGACGCACACTGTGTCATCAGATGGGTTCCCGGCAGACACCTGAAAATGACAACCAATGTTTGTGAGTCTTTCTGGGACTTACCAGTACCTTCGTTGGTCATGGATTTCTATTTCAGACTTTATATGTATATATTATCAAACTAATTTAAAATGCTTAGAGAATACTGGATGGAATATCTGGAAGATTCAAATTTTTAGTTTCCCATTCTCAAGGGTTGAATGTTAAATCTATCTTCCCAGTATCGCTCAGTCAGACTCACAGATAACACTAGGATCCAAATACCCATATTGCTGGCAGACTACAGAAAAATTTGTTTTTTCTGAGATAACAAATATTTTGCATTCTTGCTCTCAACAGGCATCATATTATTTTTTTTAATTTAAGAAATATTTAAAGTCTGTCAAAGTAAACTGTTAAACATGCAATGCCAGGCTTCTTGCTACTAAGAAGAAGCATGATTTTAAGGCACCATCTTGGTTGGTTAAACTATGTGTACACGAGACAGTACATGACATATATTTACAATAAGTTGCCTCAAGCTTGGTGTCTGTAACCACTTCCCTAGACAACAGGATCAGATGCCTCTAATTCCTTTCAAAATCCGAGGCTCTTTTCATCAAAGCTTTAAAAAGTATATAAATTAAACTATATGCAGAGAGAGGCATTAAAAGAAGCTGAAGATGTACCCCAATATTATTTCACCTGTTGTAGAGAAATTCCTGTTGTAAAGAAATCATCATTTCTTTTTATAGTTTAAAAAAAAAAAGAAATTACCCATTTCAGAACAGCCAAGTTCGATCATTTATATTTGCCTTCATATTTTCAATGACTGATAGGCAGGTTTGTTTGTTTGTTCTAATGAATGTCCCTTTTGTTTGATGAAATCAATTCATCTATTCTAAATGTGATGCTTTATTTTCAATTATTTCAAGAACTGAGTGCATTAATTATCCCAGCAGCAAGTCAGACTAAAACACTGGTTACAGACATTTAAACTCTGACCCTAAGTAGTAGTTGCCCTTCAAGATGATTCATTTTATTTTTTTCCCTCTAGAGGTCTAATCTTTCAACCCTTCCCAGACAACCTATAATTCTGCTCCTTCGCCCTCTCTAAAATTACCCAAGTGCTATCTGCCTTCAAGGGAGATTTACTGCTCTAATGGCAGAAGCAGTGAAGGTCAGCTGAAAGCTTCAGGCCTATCTGCCCGGGGACAGGGGATTCCTCAATAATTTCAGCAGTCCCCGAAAATAATGCCTGGTTTCGGTAACCTGATGACAGGCAAAACTACTGCACTGTGGCAAGGAAGTTTGTTTCTTCACTGAGAAGAAGGCGTCTGCGAGTTTCTGTACCTAATGATAAGGAACACAGACCGCCATAAACAAGCCATTAGAAACAACAATGACTGCAGAGTCCGGGGCAGGGGTGGTGGTTTTTGCTGTGACCCTTTAGGTGCCCACAACGTTTGATTCTCATGCCACATCTTCCACAGTCTTTCCTCAGGGGCATGCAGGGCAGGCACCTGTGTTTTATCGCTCCTCATGAAACCTCTTCAGACCTGGCTTCCTAACTTACCTTAAAGGATTTACGAGATGATTTCAGCTCAGTTCTTTGGAGGGTTTGGTCTCAAGCTAAGTTAATATCCATAAACTTTGTAAGCTAGAAACGGACTCTGATTGTGAAAGTCAATTCTCCATTGCTGAGAGGGGCTTACCTGAGGCTGCGCCCCACTTCCTACCTGCCCATGGGGCAGTCTGCCCAACAGCAGAAGAAGACCAGATAGTAGGTGGAAGGAGAGCCAGATATTGCCAGCCATTCATTCAATATTCACTAAGTCCATTTACGATGAACTCCTTAGTATTTTCCAGATCTCTTCCCCTACTAATCCCACATTGAAATTCTAAAAATAAAATCTGTCAGATAGAACACTGTATCTGTGGGCAAATCCACAGCTATTTTACTGCATAGTGCTCTTCTTAATCAATTTTTAGTCTCAAGTGGACAAAAAGTAGAAAGAAAAATGGATCAAAAGCATGGGGCAAGGCTCTGGAATATGAGAGTTGAGTTCCTCAGACTTGGCCTAATTTTGTCATTGGCATCCTAAAGGGCATTATTTTAAATAGAGAACTGGGACTGTTTCAAATCCATACCATCTCTTTTCAGGTTTCAATTTCTGTAATTAGGATCATTCAAAAAGCACCAAATGAGTACCCCAAATGCATCACTGATGCATATTAAAGAGACATGATTTCTACTCTCAAGGAACACATAATTGGACAATTTTCTATAAAACAATCTTCAAAAATCATCCCCTTCCATTCCTTAGCCCTCATTTGCCATTCTCAAAGGGTGATACTGGCTTCCTCCCTAGATCTGTATGAAGTCAGAGATTCTCATCTCAGTCTTAAAATGTCTTCAAAGAATTGCTCCCTCTTAAATCTCTTTACGGTCTTCACTGTTGCTTTTATGTGCTGCTTCTTTCGTTTTCCACAAACTTCCATAGTCATTTGATATTGTTCCTTCCTTCCTTTCTCTTAAACTGGACTCATGAACAAACTAAATGATACAAACTATATATATATATTCACAAGCTATTTGGCTTTTGTCCTCATTGTGAGGTAAAACTCATTCGGTTGTAACAGCTAACTATTTTGTATCATAGTGCTGGTATGTCTACACTCAGAAAACACACAGAAAAAAAGTTATTGGTTTTCTAAATACTAGACCATTGCCTCACTAATTGCTATGCTTGTTTGGAGCTACTTATGCAGGCTTGAAGGACGTAATTTAGTCTAGCTTCCTTAAATAAGTTTCTGCCTCATTTTTCTTCCTTTATTCAAACTTGCTTTGTTCCTTTTTCATCCTTCAGTTTGATTATTAATCACTTGTCCTTGTTTTCCACCAAAGTTAGATTAGATTTCTTAATAAAAATCTCCCAAATACTAAATCAGCATTTCCTGTGCTGCAAAAGACACAATTATTCACATTGTGTTAAGGATCTGCCATCTATCCACAATAACGTCTGTCTCCAAAAACAAAGGCAGACATATTACTTTTGTTGATTTTTATATTTTAGTTTTTGGCTTCCTCAGCAGCTCTGGATTTATTGCCCCATTACTATGATTTGGTCCCTTCTTCATCTTTGTGTTGTTGACCCTTCCATGTACTCACTGATACAATTACTTTCCCTCAGAAATGGAAATAAATCTGCTCAAACTTGGGATGGAATTATAATTTATTCCTTTGGCTGACTTCTTTGATTAGTTTCTCACTTTTCTTGAAGAGTAGAGGATGACTTTACACACTATCTCTTTGTCCTTGCTTGTCTACTAGAGTCAACACCCTAGAGCAATTCGGTAAGGGCCAGGAAGCACTGGTTACACATACATTTTTTCAGCCCCAATAAATTCTGCACTACTTCTCTAAGGTTTCATCAACGTAAACTGTCTAGTCCTTGGCAAAGCCAATGGGCCTACCTTGAAGTTTTTTAAGGAAGGAACCTAACATTTCCTGAGTGCCTTTCATGCACCTGTCATTGTTACCACATTAACTCATTTAAGTGTTGCAAACAGTCTCATGAATTATGTACTATTATCCTGATCTTGCAATTAAGAAATCAATCATCTCACAGGTGGAGTGACTTTGCCCAAACTATATAGTTGCTAAACAGCGGAATTAATACCCAAGTCGGCCTGATTTCAAAAATAGCTGTTTTATCTATGATACACTATATCATTCTGTCTCTAAACAAATTCTACCTTTTCAAACAGAAGAGTAAGACCTACCAACCTACTTTCTCTGCCAGTCAGAATAATAAAATAAAATGCACATTCTTTGTTAATGTCCTTTCATATGTTATTCCCAGGCGAGCGGAGGCAAGTAATTCAATCCATGAGGGTTCATGAGGGAAAGACTTTATAAAGTCATTTTCTACCTTTAATTCTTAAAGTTTGTTACACCTCTGTCTAAACTATCCTCTTGCAATTTAGTATCATCTCTAACCAGCTCCAAAATCTAGTCAAAATTTATTCGCTTGTTCTTGACCACTGTTGACTTTGAGTGTACGTAGGATGTTGGTGCCTACGAAATAGTTAGCAACCATCAGAATGCAAAAAATCTTTTTACAATTTAGATGTGTGGCTCACCTGACATTAAATAATGGGACATGTATTTGAGAACATCTGGATTTTCGACCCCATGCCTCCATTTTCTCCCAGCTATTTAACATTGTGAATATGAATGCTGTCTGTCAGCACCTCTCGTTTGTTCTTCCTTTAAAGAATTCCTTGGTTTTGCCTCTCTCTGTCCATTTGTATAAACCCAGTCCACGGCTTTTCATTTTTTCTTGCCCTAAACCCTTTCTAAATGCACTTTCTCTGTCTTCAATGCATCCGACGCACCATAATAGCCAGGCTACTCTTCTTTAAAGCTTTGCTTTCATCCTTTTACCCCCTTGCACAGGCATTTCTGAGCATTGTCTATTCTATCAGATAGAAAATTCCTCAGTCTAACTGCCAGGTTTCTCTGAAATTGAGCTCTGCCTCCATCAAAGGCCTTTCTCACTATTCTCCAGCAAAACTGCCACCCCAGCAAGGTCAGTTCTTTCACTGGTCTCTCCTGGAGCCTGTGCTGCGTAGCCTGGGTCCCAGCTCTGCGGTACAGCTGTGTGGCTTCTGCCATCCGACTCACTTTTCATAACTGAATGTGTGGGAAATGGGATGGCCTGTTGGTGGATAGCAAGACCTCAGGACCAGACACCTGGTAGCCTGAAGAAGGCCCAAGAAAACCCACGGGACTTGTGATGCCATAGGACCTGACAAGCCCAGAAGGGATGAGGAGTGGAAAGGGGGTGGAGGAGGAAAAAAACTGATGCAAAAGTGTTAAACCAGTGTTAGAATTACTGGAACAAGGATGAGAGAGAGAGAGAGACGAGGTCCTAGGAAAATAAAGCATACGCCTATTTCTGGGATTTTGAGAAGTAACCAGGGATCATCAGAAGTCACTGAACCAAGTAGAGAGAGTTCTAGTCTCCTTGCATGAAAGTAGACATACAGATGCTAAAGAGTGGTCTTCTGGTACCTGTGGGTGAAGTAACTCAGACGGCAAAGTTCAGAAAAAGATACTGTCAGGACACCAAATAGAGCATCATAGCACTGAAACTCCCAGGGTTGGTTCAACAGCTTTTAAGAAGGCCAGAACATGAGGCTACTTCATCCTTTCACAGAGGGCACATCTGCTCAATCTCATGATGCCCAGCATCTGTGTGTAACTGCAGGAACTGTTTCAGTCTTACGTGCAACTTACCTCCACTTATGGGTATGCATGGTGGGGGTGGTAATGGTGGGCTCGTTATTATAAATCCTAAAGGTAGCATAGCTAGGCTAGACCCATGTCTTGGGAATTCTTTCCTCTCTTTTTCTTGAAACTCATGCATCTTTCGTTCAATTTGATGTGAGTCTGGAGATCCACGAGTAGAAGTTAATGTTCCTATGGGCTCCAAAGTGCCAAGAGGATTTTCCTTTAGGAGTAGTTGTACGGTGATAAGGCAATCCTAAAATTGCCATTCATATGATTAGGCAACCTCTTCTATGGTAGGGAATATTGGGGTCAGAGGTTTATCAGCAAATACTATACCTTAACCACTGTAGGTCTGGCCACACTCAAACCTGGAACAGGAGGTTTGAAGAGCCTCTGGAGTCTGTGACCAGCATTGAGAATTCAGCACAAGTTTATTTTCAGTGTGATGCCCCTGAGGAAATGTATGGGCTTAGCTGTCAAATTATTCAACCTCTTTAAGCTTCAGGCTCCTCAACTCTAAAATGCATGTGCTTATAGTCATAGTCTGCCTTATAATATTCTTGTGAGGATCAAATGAGATCATTCAGGCAGAGTCCTCAGCATATTGCCTGGCATTCAGTGAGTGTTTCAATATTAGCAGCTATATATTGTTAACATGTACAATAACTCCTTACTTTTGCAACGCTGTTTGGAAATAATAGTGTATTTTGCAAGTAACTACAGCCTAATTCTGTGTTAAAACTCAAATTTTTTATTGTTTGTTTTTATTGAAAATGTTTCTAAAATATGCTCCGTACATTTCTGTCTTCTTCTTAATTTCCTAAAGTGAGTTAAGTTCTGTTCTAGGAACAGAGCCTAGGGAGCTCTGTGGGAAGGATGTTGAACTTGCACTTTAAGCTCTAGATTTTCAGTTGCCATATGTTTTTAGAAATTAGATCCCAAAAGGACTCTGACAGGAACTAAGCATCTCAAAATTAATACCATGTTTGTTTCAGTCTGAGTCTTTGTTTCTATACCCCTAAAACATCTTGCAAGCCCTGGAGGGAAGGAATTAATTTTTCCATTTATCAAATATATATTGGCCATTTACTAAGGTCTAGAATTTCTTTACATGTTGAATAAAGAACAAGACACAAAGTTGACAAAATCCCTGCTCTCATAAAGTGTGCATTCTGGTTGGAGCTAAATTCAGGCAATGCACAAAATAACTATTAGATAAGATATTAAAAAGTGATAAGTGTTGGGGGGATTATGCTTTCAAATATATAGTCAGCTGAGCTCTCACTGGTCAAGTGCCATTTGATGAAGCCATGAAGGCACTGCAGGAGGGAACTATGTAGGATTATTGGGAAAGCGCATTTTGGGCAGACAGAACAGTAACTATAAGGCTGTGAGATAGGGCCACCAACAGACAAGGAACAGCAGTAGGGCAGGGGGGCTGTTGATGAGTAAGAGGAGAAGAAAGTGATAGGAAATGAGGCTAGAAAGGGTTTGGAGGATAGGAAGGTTATTTTCAGGACTGTGCCTTATCTTCTGCACAAAAGGAAAACAGAGTGTTTGAGCAGAAGAGTGATTAGACCAAAGTTTCAAAATTTCTCGAAACTTCAACTCTTTGAAAGTTGACTCTAGGGGGCAAGGGTGGAAGCAGAGATCAGTATTGACATGATGGTAGATAAAGAAGTGGTAAGATTCTGGATGTAGTTTGGAAGTCATCTTGCACACTTTGGAAGTAGAAGTTGCAAGAGAGAGTATCCATATGACTCCAAGATTTTTGGCCTGCATGACTAAAAGAATGAAATTACAATAAACTGAGATGGGGAAAGCTTATGTAGAACAGGTCTGAATGGGGAAGAAGGAGTTCAGTTTGGGGCTATGTTGAATTTGACATGTCTATTAGACATTCAAATGACAATGTCAAGTAAGGTTTTGAATATCTTGAGTGTGGAGTTCTGGAGAAAGATCTCAGAAACAGCTCCTCACATTAGTAGTCAATTCTTACAAAGGCACAAAATAATTCAATAGGGAAGTTAAAATCTTTTCAATAAATGCTCCTCGAAGTAGTTATCTATGAGCGAAAAAAGTAAACCTGTATCCCTAACAATTACCATGCCCATATATTTATCTGAGATGCAACATATAACTAATTGCAAAAATTAAAACTGAAACCTTTTAGAAGAAACATAGCAGAATATCTACATGACCTTAAGGTAGGTAAAGATTTCTTAGATTGGATACATAAAATAAAATAAAATAAAAACAGACAAAATACCTATGGCAGCGAGAAGAGATTGATAAGTTAAATTTCATCAAAATTTTTAAGTTCTGCTCCTAAAACAACCATTATGAAAATTTAAAACAAGTTTCAGAATGGAAGAAAATATTTGCAATCAATAAAAGAATGATAACCTATTTTTTTAAAAAGATTTCATTTATGTATTTCAGAGAGATAGCAAGAAAGAGCATGGGAGGGGTGTATGGGGAGAATGCTGCGAGAGGGAGCCCTAATGTGGGGCTTGATCCAGGACCCCAGGACCATGACCTGAGACAAAGGCAGACACTTAACCAACTGAGCCACCCAGGTGCCCCCCCCCCCATTTTCAAAATGGACCAAAGTCGAACAGTCACTTCATAAAAAGAGACATAAAAATAATCAATAAGCACCTGAAAATGTGATTAACAGTATTAGTCATCAGGAAAGCACAATAAGACCCACGAGACATTCCTTTAAACCCATTAGAATGGTTAAAATTAAATTAAATTTGATAATACCGAATACTGGGAAGGATGTGCAATAACATGAACTCTCACACATTTCCACTGAGACATGAAGATGTCCATAGCAGACAACCACTATGAGAAATCACAACAACAGTTTATCAAGTTAATAATAATCTTCCATTTGACCAAGAAATTCCATTCTCAGACATTTTTCAAGAGAAATGAAAATATATGTTCACAAAAAGACAAGTATAAAGATATTCATAGCAGCCTGATTAGCAACAGCCAAACTTAGAAGCAACTTGAAATTGCACTAACGTGTGAAAGGATAAACCAATGGTGGCATATTCATACACTGAAATACCACTTGGTGATAGACAGGAACAAATGGACACCCACAACCACACAGATGCCTATCGGAAACATCTTGCGAACTGAGAGAAGCCAGACTGCCCTCCCCAAAAAGTACATATTATGATTCCAATCCCATGAATTACAAAAACTGGCAAAATTAATCTATGATGTTAGAGAGTCAGAGTGATTGCCTCTCTAGTGAAGTAGAGGTCACTGCATATGATGAGGGGATTCTCTGAGGTGATGAAATGTTCCATATCCTGAGTTGGGTGTTGGTTACATGGCTATATGTACCTGTCAAACCCCATCAAATTCTTCACGAAAGATCTGCATGTTTTCTGGAATGAAAAATACTACTTCATTTTAAAATAGAACTATAAAACCAGCCAGGGTCAGCCTCTTCCTCTTCCACAGAAACAGAAAGTTCTCTGTTCTCTCAGCACTATCAGAAGATTATCCTCAGAGCAATCAAAATTACACAAGCTGAGTGTGAACCTCCCAAGCCCTTAACTGGGTGTTGCTACTCGTTCTTAGACTTTGCTCTGATGCAGGCAGAGGAAGGAAGAATTTTAAGAGAAGGTAGAAGGAGTTGTTACGGACACGGCATGGCTGAGTTGTTTCTTCCAGGACTCTGGCTGTATCACTTGTACCCAAGGTTAATATAACCTGGTGTAAGTCATTATGCATTGTCTAATCTGTACAAAATTTGAATGTTCACACCAGTAGTTTCTAAAGAGAAAAATGCACACTGGCCAAATCATTGATTTGAGTATTTTGTGAGCTGATTTAAATTTTAATTCATATTTATTTCTTTATACTTTGCACAGATCATAAGTAGGGGCTGAAATCTATTACGTGACAGGCAGTTGGCAGAGCAGCATCGGGGTTTTCTCCATACTTCACTGTGACCCAGTTCAGTCCAAGAGACTGGCTCCGAGTCTATGAAGATGGGTGAAGCGAACGTGATAACCACTACACTGCGGAAACGTGGCAATGAAGATGTGAATATTTATTTCTTATAACTTGAGTTCTTTATGGATAACAGTCACTTAGGGAAAGTCGCAGAGGTTATCAAGATCTTTAAAGAATTTTGACTTATATTTAATATTCCCAAATAACTGATTAGGTTTTCAAGACTACTTTGTGGTGTTTTCTACCTCCCACGTTTTACTTCGGCTGACCACAGTCACTTCTTCATGTCCCCAGGCTCCCTTTTTTTTTTTTTTTAATTTATTTGACAGACAGAGATCACAAGTAGGCAGAGAGGCAGGCAGAGAGAGAGGAGGAAGCAGGCTCCCTGCTGAGCAGAGAGCCCGATGCGGGGCTCGATCCCAGGACCCTGGGATCATGACCTGAGCCGAAGGCAGAGGCTTTAACCCACTGAGCCACCCAGGCAGCCCCCAGGCTCCCTTTAAGAGCCTTGTGGTTCCATCTAGAACCTGCTGAGGGCCAGGAAACTAGAAGCTGAGTCCAGTATTACATGAATAAGTGTAAATGAAGTTCATACCAAATAATAATCAAAACTACTATAATACTGATACAAAAGTGTATCGATGAAACATCACAGAAATCACAGAAGAAATTTGTAAATACCAGAAATTAGGATATTTCAAGTAGGTGGAAAAGGGGTGGATTTTCACCAAGTGGTTAGGTTAAAAGACTAAAAGTTGGAGGGAATGAGGAAGTCTCCCTATTCTACACCAAACACCAAAGTAATTCCAATTTGATTCAACTTTTACAAATACAAAAAAGACACTATAAAAACAAAAGAAGAAATAGATGTGAATATTAATATACTCTTGGGATGGGAGGGCCCTTACTATCATACAGGGCAAAAATAATAAAGAAAAAGACTGATTTATATGTAAAACTACAACAATTTTACATGTAAAGAATGAATAAAATTATAGAGCAATCAACAGAAAAATGGCTGTATATCTATGACAGCCAAAGGACCGATAGATGTGGTATGTAGAGATCCAGCCAACCAACTTAAAATCACAAAAATGGAATATGGACAAAGAACCTACAAAAACAATCACATAGGAAATGTGTCTGCCGAGAGTGAAGTATTACAGGGACTCTCCTGAAAGAGACATAGTAGACGCAGGCCTTATGACCGCTTTTTGGGTCATTTTATGGTCTTCCCAGCTTCCCTTCTTGCTTCTTGAATGGTTGAGTTTGCCAGCTATACGCTCCTGAATATAGAATGATTTGCCCTGATGGAGCCACATTTTCACTGGGCTTCCATTAAGCCAAGACTACACTTACAAAACAAATAGCTTGAGCTGAGAATGCAGACTATGCACATAAGATAGATGAAAGTTTCTTGGCGTTGCCAGCCTGGAAACCATGGTTTTGTGCTCATTTACATACCTGTCCCAAGTTCCTGAGGTAAGCAGCCACAGACAGCAAACACTGTCTTCCATCTCTCTGGTGCAGGGATCAGATGTGTGAAGGCAGTTCAGTGACGTGGACAAAGAGGAGGCGCTAGACTATTCTAGAGTTAGGGCTACCTCATCCTGGCTCCCAGTTTACAATCTGAGTTCTTAACGTCTCTGAGCCTTACTTTCCCAGCTATAAAATAGGAATAACAATAGTACCTACCTTATAGCGTTGCTCGGAATATTTAATGAGAGTATATAAAGCACTTAGTACTGTGACTGATGCTTAGCAACTGCTGAGTAATTGTTGGCTATTACCTCCATTATGGCAAAGGACCTTGGTTCCCTTCCTTCTGGATAAAAATGTGCCAAAACATCAAAGGATGATTTAGTTTCCCTTTATGTAGGTATGCGTGTAGTACACTGGGAAAAGCATAACACTTGGCACTAGGAGATCTGGTCCTAGTTCCAATTCCACCCCTAACTAACATTAGAGATCACATGCCCACTCTGGGCCTATTTGCCCATCTGTTAAAGAGAGTAGGTGAACTACTGATTGCCCTCCTCCTTTCTGTCCAACATTTGGCCCCAGAGAAATACAAACCAACAGATAAATCAGGGTCTTTAAATATGGCTGTAATCTAAAGTAGGTAAAAATGAAGGTCTTTGAGCTAGTAAGTCACAGCTTTTAAAGCCTAAAAGAAAGTATAGATGAATTTGCTAAGCAGCTGGAATTCTATCAATCCATGACAGCAGTGATTACGTTATGGTGATCAGAAGCTCCAATTGGCAGTTAAGGCTGTCTAATTTTTTTTAACTACTTAATTAAAGACATTCATTTAGTGTATTGTAAAGCATGGAGAGTGCCTTAGTGATGAAAAGTTTGCAACCACTAGCCTGGGTGCTCACTATCAATGAAGATATCTCCACCACTTACAGTTTCATAGGGAAGCCAAAGTCGATACTAATTTATTCTTCCAAGCAGGGAAAGGTCGTAATAACGAAGATACCCAGTAGTGTTGGGCATTTGTAGTGAGCCACAAACTGTCCAAATCTCTTTATGCGGATTACCTCTTTTAGTCCTCACAGTGATCTGTTTATTTCCATTTTACACATAAGAGAATGGAAGCTTGAGAATGAGACCTACTGTCATCAAATAAGGTGAATCTCCAGAACTGTGGTGTTTCGAGAATAAAGGAGTCTAAAAAAAACCATTTGAAAACATCTGAAATTAAATATCTCCTTTTTTCAGGCCAAGCACTGACAATGTGCAAGCCACACACATGAAGCGGTTTCATTGGAGTCCAGACATTTCGGAGGGGCAGCCCTTGGAAAAACACATAGGTGTCATATGCCAGAGTTGAGAAAACGTCACTGGTTTACCCACTTAAGAGTTATCACTAGAACATTTTTCATTTACTCTTGATGCCTCCTTGCTCTTCAGCACCCTCTAGGCTTGTAAATTCACATAATTAGTGTGAAAGCACACACACACAAAAAAAGACCCAGGAACTTCAGTATTAACTCAAGCAAAAGGTAATTAAGGAAGTAAATCTACAACAGAGAAAAAACCATATAGTGCTTTGCAATGTCCAAGGAAATGGCTTTTAGATTATGTGCTATTAGGAAGTATTTCATTCCTATTCCCTTTTCCTCTGCTCATTCATTTTTTCACTCCGTAATTACATGGAACCTGTTAAGTACCTGGGAATTGGGCCCTCAGCGGAGGTAGATCATGGAAAACTGTGATGCTGAATTGATGTTGAGCAGTTGTTGTCACCATTCACCTCAGGGTCTCCTTCCAGAGCCATCCTTTGATCTTTAAGTAGAGACACAGAAAGTGACAAAGGACAAAAGTCCACACTGGCCACACTTAGGGCTTTGTCTTCCGGCCAGAGAGTCCAAGGTGAATTTACACACCAATCATTCCCAACCAGATGCCAGTTATCCATCAGAGTCTCACCCCCATGGGTGTTGTCTTGATCTCCCCCAAACACAGGGGTCACTTTGAAAGTGCCTCAAACAAACCCTAAATTACCAGTATTACTTGCTGTTTCTTTGAAAATGACTTTCATGTGAAAATGCTTCAGAAACATAAAAGTTAATCACCCCCTATCATGGCTTGCATCTAGCAGCAGAGTAAAGAGGAAATTAAATTCTTCTTCATTCTTTCTTACAAAATGAATTAGGATCTCACTCAATCTTCTCCACGTTTTATGTAAAAATAGATCACAACCTACTACTTCTCTCACTCTCTCTTTCTCTCTCTCATTTTGTCTCTCAAAAAGGAAAAGGTAAAACACGGATTGTTCCAAAACTCAAAGTGGGAGAGGGATTCAGGGACAGCTACGTCCTACCACCAGTGTATTGTGCAGGTCTGAGAATACAAGTTCATAGGAGGTTAGGTCTCTAGCCAAAAAGATGTAACTTCCTGACACAGTCCACATGAACCATCCAAGCCTTCATAAGTAATGTGACCCCATATATGCTATTATGGATGCTCAAAAAATCCTTTATGTTCATTTTTAATGAGAACGCCCAACCCTAAATTTCCCTTCTATTTCAAATTTTTTCACAGGCTGGCCTGAGGGTAAAATGGAAGCCTTGTGTTTGGCTAACTCCAGGGTGCTCAGCTTGAGCCCTGTGAATAAATTATGATTCTGGTCATTAAAATGTAATCAAAGCCAGGGCTTTGAAACCTTCACTTATACAAGCCTGCTCTCTGATCTTGGGGGCAGACATCAGCTGGTCTCCCTGCTGGGAGGCCTCCCCTGCCCAAAGCCCAGGCCTCGTGGACACTGCTGAAGCCTGCTCATCCTAGACACACACAGCTAAACCCACAGAGCCACTGCCACGGCGGCGGGCTCCCAGTGGCGCTCGGGGCTGTCATTCTCAGGCCGCCAGGACCATCCTACACCCTCTCCTCCCAAAAGAACAATGGGAGAGGCAGGCATCAGCCTTAGGCTGTAAAGAGGTTAAGTTGGCCAATGAGGGTCCCAAGATGTGACTCTTCCAAAACCTCCTTGGAGGAGAACAGAACAAGATGACTCCTCAGTCCACTCACTCTTTAAGGGAAGGCTGTCGATTCAGAGTCCTGTCTGAAACAGACAAGTAGGGGAGAGACAGTCTAAGGCAGAAAAGAACAGGAAGAAACACGCTGGCTTTTTTCTTCCTCCAGCCGGTGTCTCCCATCAGCTGAACTGAGCCAGAAGCCAACCAGTCTGGGAACATGGAAAACAGCAGAGGGAAGGGTGGCGAATCAAAAACAAACAGACCCAGGAGGGCAAGATGTATTCGGGTAAGATAATAGCTCTTCCCTATTTCCTAGTGTTGCTATGAAGCTCATATATATATATATATATATATATATATATATATATGCAAATACATGTCATAAACTATAAGATGTGATCAAAAAAGGTATTTAGTGTAATTCCCACTTATGATCCTTAGCTTATATTGCCTTCAATTATTTTTATATCACTTGTCCAAGTCAATATGTTATTTAGTAGTTCTATTAACTTAAGCAACTTAGCACACGGCAAAGAATATAATAAATACCAATCTCATGCAAGTTATCTTCCAATCTTGACTAATGCACGCACAGCTCTGTATTGGAATCAGCTCGTGCATACCACTTGATGTTCTGCTTTCCTCACTTCACGTCATACCCCTATTCTCAGGCACTGACATGCCCTGTGAACTCTGTTACTGCAAACCGCTAACACGCTGTAGTTGGCAGCATCATTCCTCACTAGGGCCTGGTCGGAAAATATTGACCAAGACACAGAAACCTTTCAAGATTAATGTCTGTGCTAGCTATGCCCTTGCGCAAAAGTGGCAGGCTAGAATCGCAAGCGAGTGGGAACAGAGGCGGAGCGAACCTTCTTGACTGAGAGAATCCGGAGGCAATACCCGGAGGAAGACAGAAATGCTGAACGTGGTGAATGATAGTCCTGCGGAGAGATACTTCAGTGTTGCCAAGTTATTAACAGAGAAGCAAGGCTAAATGGATCACGAGCGAAAGACTGAAAGAGTCAAGTAGGGAACCCAGAGTAGGAGACAGTATGCAGAGTGACTCATGACTTCAGCAGCATCTCTGCAACGTGGGTCTGAGTTCTGATTCTGCCACCAACTAGTGCTGCTTCCTTATCATTGGGAAGGATGCTTGGCCTCCACAAGTCTCCGTTGTCCCATCTATAAGAAGCGATGACAGTAGTCTCTATGACTCGTAAGTTTGCTTGAGAAATTAAATGAGATAATATACATAAAGCACTTACCAAGTACTCAGAAATCATACCTATAAAATTAAATTTGGCAGCGTTTCTAGACTTTAAACACGCACGGTGGTAAAGCTAAATGACATCTCCGTGGAGTGCTCAAGGGATAGCAACCCTTTGAGGGTCAGACATCAGCAACTGAGGAGTGGCAACTCCTCAGTTTCTTTATAAGAACATTGACTGTTTTTAAAAAGTAAAGCTGCATTCAGTCAGTAGCAAGATGGCACCCATCTCTCCTACTCTAAACCCCTGACTGATTCCTGGGTGCAAGGTAAAGCATGTACTATTTCCAAAAGCCCAACCTTCTAGCATTAATAAAGCGGTATAGCAGCCAACCCTATCTCGAGTCTCAGGTCCTTGAAATTCATCTTTAATTAGATAGCAGTATCTATTAGCAATGGAAAATACTGAAGTCCACATCCACACATTACAAATTTGAGACGAATGGAAAATATTTCTAAAGCTGCTAATGAGAAGTAGGTTTATCCAAGTGTGAAAACATATCTCGTGATCCAAGGAAGGCAAGTGGCATGAAAACAGCAGGAGACCCACAGTTAACTAAATTCTAAGGGTCTGAAACTCCTCAACATGCCTCACACCTGGCAGCTTCCAAATACAGGTTCTTCTTCTTAGGATCGACCTAGGAGCCTCAGTTGGCTCCTCATTTTCATTTGGCACAAAAGTCAGTTTCCAATAGAAAACATCAAGGAGTCGATGTCAGGAAGAAAGCTTATGCAATTTTCCCTTTTTTTTCCAAAATTTCAATTTTATGGGCATAATGTATGCCCCAGCAATTTAAACCCTAGGTGTATCCCCAATACTGTTATTCCATATGAGTATCAAAAGTACATACCACAGTCAAGATAGCTTCATTCATAAGAGCCCCAGAGTGGAAACAACCCAATGTCCATAATTGGAATGGAAAAATAAATTGTGGTGTATTCATGTAAAGGAATAATAATCAGCAATGAAAATGATTGAACTACCACTGCAAGCAATAATATTAATGAATCTCACAAATACAGTAAGTCAAGAAGCCTGATGTCAAAGAATATATACATTATGATTGCTTTTACTAACAGCTCAAAAACTGGCAAGCTTCCTCTTTGATGTTGGATATTATGAGAGTGATCATCTTTATGGGGGAGGGAGGGGATAGTCATTGGGAGAGTGCCCAGCTGGTAATGTTCTATTTCTTGACCCAGGATGCTGTTATATGGGTGGGTTAACTTGGTGCTAATTCATCAAACTGCCCCTCCTATTTGGGCATTTTTCTAGATGAATATTGTACTTTAATTAAAATAGGGGCACCTAGGTGGCTCAGTGGGTTAAAGCCTCTGCCTTCGGCTCAGGTCATGATCCCAGGGTCCTGGGATCGAGCCCCGCATTGGGCTCTCTACTCCGCAGAGAGCCTGCTTCCTCCTCTCTTCTGCCTGCCTCCCTGCCTACTTGTGATCTCTCTCTCTCTGTCAAATAAATAAAAAAAAAAATCTTTTAAAAAATGTATTAAAATAGGTTTTCCCCAAATTGATGAATATGAAAAATGGAGAAATTGCCTTACTGGATCAGACTGATGGACAATTAACCTAACTTTCTTACAATAAATTAGGAGGTGAGGGTTGGAGTTGCTACCTATGGTGTCATCAATGAGTTAAACCTCCTCCTTTTGGGGGCACCTGGGTGGCTCAGTGGGTTAAAGCCTCTGCCTTCGGCTCAGGTCATGGTCTCAGGGTCCTGGGATTGAGCCCTGCATCGGGCTCTCTGCTCGGCGGGGAGACTTCTTCCTCCTCTCTCTCTCTGCCTGCCTCTCTGACTACTTGTGATCTCTGTCTGTCAAATAAAAATAAATAAAATCTTTAAAAAAAAAATCCTCCTCCTTTTGTCCAAATAACCTGTTCTGAAGCTCCAATATAATGATCTACTATTACTTCTTAAAGCTATATTATTTATCTGATTTAATAAGCTTCATATATTTATTATCGCTATGACAAATATTTCCCTCTATGTATCAAATGATGTCTTTTAAGCCTCAAGTGGTATCCCACCCATCCTAGTAGACCAAAATTTGATCAATTATGTTCACTTTCATATTTCATGATTTTATCAATGCGTGCACAGCTCTGTATTGGAATCAGGTCGTGCATACCACTCGATGTCCTGCTTTTCTCACTTCACATCATACCCCATTCTCAGGCACTGACATGCCCTGTGAACTCTGTTACCACAAGCCACTAACACGCTGTAGTTTGCAGCATCATTCCTCACTAGGCCCTGGTCTTTCCACATTCATAATTTCAGAGTCAACAGTTTTAAGGTTTTAGTCTCTGTTGGTGGACCTCATGTTTGGAGTTTCTTTTTACACATGTCCTTCTGGCTTCCTGAGCATTTTAGCTGCCCTCTTTGGACCTGTTCCAAGTAGATTATGTCTTTCCTAAGGTCTCAATATGCAGTGTTCCTATAACAGGTGGGCGAGTCCTGGAGCAGGTGAGCATTACCCTTTTTCCTTACACCCATTTGGCAGTTTTAAGGAAGATAACGGCAGCCAGCCTGACCGGCCTCCTAGCTCACCTTCCATATATGTTATGGGGAAATGTATTATTTGGATTTGCCACATTGAAGCTCGTCTGTCTACCTTATTTTGGAACTTTCACAGAGCCTTCCATTAGCTTTCTAAAATAACTACTACTAGAGATTCTTGGAGTTTCTTTTTTTTTAAATATTCTTTAAAGATCTTTATTTATTTATTTGACAGACAGAGATCACAAATAGGCAGAGAGGCAGGCAGAGAGAGGAGGAAGCAGGCTCCCCGCCGCTCAGAGAGCCTGATGCGGGGCTCGATCCCAGGACCCTGGGATCATGACCTGAGCCGAAGGCAGAGGCTTTAACCCACTGAGCCACCCAGGCGCCTAATTCTTGGAGTTTAACTCTTTTTGCAAAGTTGACAACATCAGTGTGTATCCCTGCCTTCAAAATCATTATAAAGTGGTTTCAAATGCATGGGTCCAGCATTGACTCCATACACGACCCCACATTCAGCCCTGTTGATTCAGAGACATAGGTCTATAATTCTAAGTTTACACTTCCTGGCATTAGTCTGGCTTCTCCTCCTTGAGAACATAATTTCCAAAGTCCATAATAATATATTTCTTAAAGATTTAAATTTAGAATATATGCTTTTATGCATAGAAAATATGCTGGGAAAATATGCAGCAAGATTGTTTATTTTTTTGGTTTTTTTTAATGTTCAGTTAACCGCTGTATAGTACCTTATTAGTTTTTGATGTAGTGTTCAATGATTCATTAGTTGCATATAACACCCAGTGTACATGAAACCTAGTCTATGACCTTTGAAAATCCAATACATATGCCCAATAGTTGACACTTATCCACATAAGGACAACAATAACATCAGGAGCTTACCATGTATCAAGGACCACGTTAAGTGATCACCTGCTTAGGTCTCATTTAATCCTTTCAAATATCCCAGGAGGTATGTACTAACACCATTCCAAGTTTCACAACCTGGCTGGGTTCACCTACCTCTCCAATGGCAGAGACTTAATATGAATTCAGGAGTGCCTGCTACTGTCCACACTCTTAACATATTACTACCTCCCCCCAAGCCTATTTAATTTCCTTAAATAATTAAACTAGATTCACCAGGGGCCCCTGGGTGGCTCAGTGGGTTAAAGCCGCTGAGTGGGTTAAAAGTCCTGGGATCGAGTCCCCGCATTGGGCTCCTTGCTCAGTGGGGAGCCTGCTTCTCTCTCTGTCTCTGCCTGCCTCTTTGTCTGCTTGTGCTGTCTCTCTCTCTGTCAAATAAATAAATAAAATCTTTAAAAAAAAATAAACTTTATAAACTAGATTCACCATATTGTATGAAATATTATGAATCATAATTATCTTAAAATGAAAGCACCAAAATGCACGTTGAAGCTAATTTATTTTTGGATTGGGGGCCACTCTTAAGTTACTCTTCCACCATTAGTTTCGGTAATCAAGGTTTGAATGTAAACAGTAGCAATTTAAAGAGTAGCTGGAAAATACACTTGGCCCAAAGTTTTGGTGCAAAGAAAAGAACAGAAAAGACTCCCCTCTGGTCCAGCTTCAGTGTTGCAAGCTCATGTGATCCTGCTTGCCAACATTACTGCTTGCCAACAAATATGCAGGCAGACATAGCAGGTACCTTCACTTGTGTTTTTACTTTATTTTTTCCTATTATTCTCTAGTCTCAAGTAAGAAGATAACAAGATTAGTGTGCCAGCCACATTTTTTAATGTTAATAGTATCAGTTGTGCTTTAATTTGAAAAGACTATGATAAATGCCCAGAGAGATAGGACTCGGCAGCAACCTCAAGAAAGCAGAAAACATTAAGGGCCAAGGAGTCAGTGAGAACATTATTCTAATGTATACACATACATATAAACAGAGTCTACTAAACGAGAACTTTAAACTTCACAGGTAGGGTAAGTTAGGGTCACTGTGAGAGTGACTACAATTTGCTCCTTTGAAACAGGCTCAAATGACCATAAGGAGATTTTAAACGGCTTCATCTGAAATGAGCTGCAAGAAGTCTGATTGTGAAGAACTACTGTACAGAAGTGAACGGGTAGGAATTTCATTTTAGAAGAAATATTTTTATCCTCAACATCATTAGCCCTGTGACTGAATCAAGACACTGGGGAAAAAAAAAGAAAGAAAAAAAAAAGAGACCACTTGAAAATTAATTACACATATATTCAAAAATGGAGATGATCCAATATGCACAGGCCTGGAAAGGCTGGTTAGCTGACTGTGTTGATGCAAAAGCACTGAGGTCATGTAATACTCAGTGAAGACTTCACTCACCTTCGGGAATTGGGCAATGAAGGAAGAGGGCTGATGGGGCCTGAAGGATATTTATTCATTTCAAGTATATGCCAGTTTCACCAAGGTTGAACTATCTCCTTGGAAGTGATAACAAAATATTCACTAGAAATAAGCTTTTCCGTGAAGGAAAAGAAGAACATAATCCTAGAAGTCCTCAGTCAGTCTGCCTTGTCTGTCCAAAAGGAAGAGGGAAGGCAGGGGACAGCAGGAGGGTTGGGAGGGAGGAAGAGGGGATGAGAGGAAGGGAGGAAAGGAGGAAGGGAGAGAGGGAGGAGAGAGGGAGGGAGGGAGGGAGGAGAGAGGGAAGGAATGACAATTCTTCCTTCTTTGTCCAAAAGACACTATGATGTTTGTGGTGAGGCTCAGAGTGTGGTGTCGAACACATGCCCACCACTGCCATATTTTATCCTTTTACGCTTGCTGTATTTTTCGTCACTGTGCTCATCCATTTCTAGAAATTAGCATGTATTATTTATCTGTTTGCCATGTATCTTCTCTCTGCAATATAAACTCCACACCAGCAGGGGTGCCATCTTACTGCAGCTCTGCCCCCAGTTCCTCTAAATTGGCTCCTAGAACAGTAGGCCCTCAGTGTAGATTTGTGGAAGGACAATGGGTAAGCTGATCGGTTCAATAATTAATAGCTGGGGTATCAAAAGATCTTGCTTTTTCAAAATGTTACTATCCGGGCTTTCTTTCACCCATCAGACATACTGTCGTGGAGGTGGGGTGACGCCGATATTACTCCCCATGCCTGAGCCCAATTTAGAAGCACTGTCTTGCGTGTGCATATGTGCGCACGCGCGTGCACACACACACACACACATTTTTGCTTATGCAAAGAAATTCAAGCTAAAAAGAGAAAATATATATTCTGATAACAAGTGAGAAGACAGGAATAGGCAATTAAAAGGAAAGATAACAAAGAGCAAACATGTATCCTCTGGTGATTAAAGAAATAAATCTAAAATAGTCATGGAATACCAGTTTTTTAAAATCTCTGCCACTTAGATATGAAGAGCCAATATCCATTTTGGGGTGCGTGCAGTGAAATGAACACTTTTATGTGCTGCTAGTGGGACTGTCACATCTTAGACATTCTTTTCAGTCCATCTCATCTCTGGAGGGGACTCTCAGTTGTGAGGTCTGTCCTGCCACAGAGGTTAGCCCAAGATAACCATAGCACCCAGGGAAAGGTAGGAAATGGTCCTGGAAGATTAATCCTTTGGTTGCTGCGATCACTACAGATATTTAAAATGCTGAACTCATTCAGACAGATGGATAGCCTAGGAATGACCCACTATAGCACTCTTCCACTTACTGTAAGTGCAGCATTCTCTGTGGATGTCTGGAGAAGAAGAAACAAAAAGAACATTGTCCTGTTTAAGAAGGGTGCAAAGAAAACCAGCCTGTAAATATCCAGGTCTTTCCAGCCAAACCCCATGGAATTATACACTACAGTATGGTAGAGAGTAAGATAGGAATGCTCCCATTAAACTACAGGCCAGCCATAGTCCCAGAGATTGTGTATGGAGTGAGTGGTCTTCTCCCTGCAAGTTTCTCCCTTGAAACTCAGTAGCCTTGCTTTATAAGTTATAATAGACGTTTACCTACATATACATTGGAGAAGAGCTGAACAATTTGGTGTTTAGTATCAACACTAAAACGTTTAAATGGGCTTTTGGTTTACTTTGGGTGAGCACAGGTTAGTTATGCAATGAATCAGTGCTCAATCCAAGCCATATGGAATTCTTGGGATTTAGTCATCATTTGCCTAAAGTAATCTCAAGTAAGTGAATGGAAATCTGTTCTCTTTTCCATATAATTAAAGAGAATCAAGAATAGTTTTCAGAGTTTCTCAACAAATATCTTTCTCTGAAATAGTGTACAAGGCATGTCATATCTGTAAAGTAAATATAAATTCTGCATATAGCCATTTTGATGATGCACAAGTCAAATTTTTGAGTCCCCAGATCTAGTTGGTGACATTTGGGGCAGGGCTGATGGTGGTTCAATCCTGTGAGAACCTTTGTCCTAGACATACTGCTACCAATTTCCAGTGGTCCCAAGAGGGGCCCACCAGTGGTGAGAAAAACAGGTACTCCTTTTCAATTTCCACTCCTCTTCACTCAGCAGACCATGGGACTATTCTCTACCATTCTGTTTGACTGAAAATAATTTCCAGAATTATTAAGGAGGAATGGAGAAAATAATACTTAATATAACTCAGAAATCTTATCCAAAATGATTCAAAATCCTTTCCATGGAAAGAATTCATCCCTGTTTCTCCCTTCTTCCATATTCTCCTCTAAAAGAAACAGAATGTTTTTCACAGTGTTTTAAGTGAGAAAAACAAGATTTCAATTTTACTGCCAAATCCAGAGGCACTGGAGCCCTAGCATCAGTTGTGGTTTTGGTTCAGATTCTCTGATTCTATCTTGGCTCTCATCCTCATAGTCATAAAATGGCTGCCTCACCTCCAAGCATCACACCCTCAGTTTATGTGGCCAGAGACTAGAGGAAAGGAGAGCAGAGATTTCTCTCATATTCATAGGTAGACCATATAATTTATCACTTAAACTAGAATTTTTCAAAGTGAAAGAGAACATTATTAATAATTTTGCTAGGATAATACACATATTCCAGCACCATCAGAAAAACTGGGATGTATGCTGGTTCTACTTAGAGACCAAAGCATTTCCCAGAAGTCCCAGCAGTCTGGAAGGAGCTCCCCTTTCCTGAGCATGTTGCCACCCACACAGACTTCTGTTACATGAGCAAGAAAGAAGGTGGGTTAGCTATTGTATAGGCAACAAAGCATATCTGTCATCAATCCAGGTATATGATACTAAAACTGAATTTCTTCTTCAGATCTTAGAAATGGAAAAGGAGGCTCGCTTTTCTGAGAACACAGCTACAGTAGAAAGTGGAGCTATGTTGGTGGTTACCATTCTTCCTCCAGACTTACATCCTCACAAATCCTATCATTAGACACAAAACTCTCTACTGTCCCACTTGAGTTAGTATTCCCAAATCGCACAGAGCAGTGCCCTCATACTTGGCACAAGTATTGAATTGGTTTTCAATAAGTGGGCCTTCCTTAGTCCAAAGCATAGACATCCACATACAGGTGAGGATCCTCACACCAAGAGACATATTTCAAACTGAGTGTTGGGTTCAATGGCATTTATATTCTCAAATTCGAGAATTACAGAATAACTATCTTGAGACTTTAGTTTCATTCTTCAAGTCATAATAATGAAGTATTGCCTCTTATATAATCTCTAGCCATTGCATTTTTTAAATCAGTTGATGCACTTTTTACCAAAATGCCTCAGAGTCCCAAAGGTTATTCAGAAGATTGGCAAGCAGTCAAATAGATGTGCAATTAAAATCTTTGTCATCCTTTTTTGATGGATCTAAACATCTAAAAACAAAGTCAACATTCTGTTCCAAGACGTTTGTTTTTATGGTGGGAACACATATGAAACCTGCCCTAAAAACTAAGTGCTGGGGGCACTGACCTAGTTCAAGTTCAATACATTCACAACCAAAAAAGAAATACTCACTGTCAGATTTTGACAACGATGGCTAAGGTCCAATACCCAAGGCTTTGATATTCAGAGTGAAAAAACATCCTTTTTTTTTCGATTATATTTCTTATTTAATCTTCATTTCTATCTGGAATAATTAACAATGAAAATTATGGATGAAGAGAAATTTTTTTAGAGTTGCCTAAGTCTTTTTTTTTTTTCCCCAAGATTTTATTTATCCATTTGACAGAGAGAGACACAGCGAGAGAGGGAACACAAGCATGGGGAGTGGGAAGGGGAGAAGCAGGATCCCCACTGAGCAGGGAGCCCAATGTGGAGTCTCAATCCCAGGACTCTGGGATCATGACCTGAGCCCAAAGCAGGCGCTTAAGGACTAAGTCGTTCCTGGAGTTGCCTAAGTCTCATGCTTGACTTTGTTCAGGAAGTTGAGACAGCTTAGACCAGTTGCTGGGGCAAATGGAAATAGAGAATGGTTTGGGCTGTGTTGCTTGCATATGCATGTGTTGGTGGGGGGATGATGATGGTCACTCGGGGAGAATTAGACCCAATCTCCACACCTCTACGAGCATCCTTTCCAAAATCTCCCAGGAGAGGAAATTAATCTATATGTCAACTGCTAAGGCTCTCTCCTTGTGAAATATGGAAAACCTCTAATTAAGTAGAAGGCAATGGAAATCAGACAAGAGTCTTGGGTTTTGGGCAGAATTATAATCCCATTATTCTAATAATAAATAAATAAACAAACAAACAAATAAACAAACTCCCTTTCCACAAATGTATAAAATGTCCAGGAAAAGACAGACCTAACTATATTTTTGACCTTGACTCCTATGACCATTTACCAAGGGGAACTGGTACTCTCATAAATGTGCTTTCTAAATGATAGTGTATATACTCTAATTAATCTAGTCTATTTTTAACCAAAGCTATACTACTTCATTATTATTTTTGTCCATATTGCATTGCTCAGAAACAACAAAAAATCACCTCACACATTAGAAGCCTTTCTATCCCTCATGAAAGGAAGAAAAAGACAGCTGTACCGTTATAGTGATCCCCTTTGTGGCTGATTTTTTCCATGGGACAACAAAGAAATGATATAGAGAAAGATAGTAATTTAGAAAGTACTTTCCAGGAAAAGTGATTTTCTGGGCTTAAATCTTTGCCGATGTGGGGAAAAAAAAAAAGCAACTCTGTACATATCAGACAAAAGGAGTTTCATTTTGCACATTACAAAGTGAACTCATTATAGTCTCTTGCTAAGGTCCAGAGAGAACCCTAATCTTACCAGCTGAAGTCCACCGTGTAGCTTGGAAACCCTTGTTGATTTCTGCACTTTGTAGCTCCTCATGCAAAGATCGCACATCAAATGTGTCATCCCAGGAAGGGCACAGAAGTAAAAAGCAGTCTTAGGATCCTGTCCAAGCATACTAGAGGGTTGACAGTGAAACAGATTTGCAGGTAAAATCTTTCCTCTTCAATAATGGTCTCAGAAAGTCACAGGAACATGCTCTGTGTGTGTGCTTTTAACATGCCCCATTGATCTAGCCTAAAACTGTGCATTGCTTGGCATACGGGCCTATTATTTTAGCCCAAGGACAAATTCCATCAGACAATGGAGAATTTGCCTCAAGCTTCCCAGGAAGCAGTCAGCTCTATGGGGTTCTCCATAAAGGTACACCTGGCTCAGGAACGCACCTGAGAAGGCAGGGGTTAGAAGACAAAACAATTCCAGTAACCAGGAGACTTGCCTTCCTGAACTTCCTCCACACCCATATATTAAAAACTAAAATCCCTAAATAAGTTGTTCTCAGTACGCTAGTTCACTTGGTCCTCTTCTTAATCAAGTCTCTCCTACAGGATTGAAGACTAAACATAGATTGAGGTGTCTTGAGCTAGAAATGCCAAAACTTAATTTAAGAGCTTCATAGCCAAGATACCCTTCCAACACAGTGTCCTCTGCTGCTGTGGGACTCTCCCATCCCAGAACTTGAGTTCTTCTTTCATGTCTCCATTACATAGTGAAAAAAGTCAAGTTTTTTTAATTAAATAAAAAATATGATACATAGAAATAACACTATAAGACAAGAGTAGTTATTCTTGGCTGTAGAACTATAGGTGGTATTTATATTTCCTCTTCTTTTTCAAATATTCTTAGAGTTCTTCAATAAGTGTATTATTTGCATAAAACAGGCACAGAAAACTAGGGCATCTAGGTGGCTCAGTCGGTTGAGCCTCCAACTCTTGATTTCGGCTCAGGTCATGATTACAGGGTCCTGAGATCAAGCCTTCCCATAGGCTCTGTTTTCACTAGGGAGTCAGGTTGGGATTCTCTCCCTCTCCCTCTACTCCTCCCCCCGCTTGGGCACATGTGCTCTTTCTCAAATAAATAAATAAATAAATCTTTTTAAAAGTGCACAGAAAACTAATAGTCACAATAATTGTATTGTTGATATAGTCTCTTTCAAAAATAAAGTGTCTAGGTTTTTCTTAATGCAAATCTTATAGAGTTCCCTTCAGGAGGTTAATTTTCTACTCAGCTCCTTATTTCACTTTTTTTCTTTAGATTTTCCGGATTAATTTTATTTTGGGTTGGGAAGAGCTGTCTCCTTGGGCCCCTTTAACAGAACTCTTAGACATTAGCTGAATACAAATAGATTATATATACTGTGTTGTAACATATAAATATCTTCCAAGCATCTATGTCTTGCAAGCAGGGGAATTATTTGCTCTATGTACTGTGTGCAGCTGTAACTATGAGGGCTTAGGTGGAAAAATAATATAGGTCCTATTCTCTTACCTGGAAATTTTATTTATTCATTATCTGTCCAAATGTTCCGAAAACTAATCAGCTGAAGCCCCAGAGTCCTGAATGATAAAGTATGGAAGAGATGTTCTAGATCTGTGAGATTCTGAGGGCAGGGATTATCAACTTTCTGCCTCTTCCAAAATATAACTTTAATAGTGTTCCCATACAACACCTGATTTCTGAGAGAGGCCGCATACCAACGAGGCTGACATGTCAGTTAGCTACAAAAGGTACTTCCAGGTAAATCATTTAACCAATGATTTGCCTTTCAATGTGTTCCAAGAGCCTCTTTTAAATACAGTTTCCACACTGAATTGAAATTATTCACAGATATCTATCCCTTGGGACATGAGGGCTTCACGAGGGCTAAACCCTTGCTTCTCCTTCCCATCTAGTCCTTATCAGAGTGCTTAGTGCACAGTTGATTTTTTTTTATTTTAAAGATATTTATTTATTTATTTGATAGACAGAGATTACAAGTAGGCAGAGAGGCAGGCAGAGAAAGAGGAGGAAGCAGGTTCCCTGTTGAGCAGAGAGCCGGATATGGGACTCGATCTCCTCAGGACCCTGAGACCATGACCTGAGGCGAAGGCAGAGGCTTTAACCCACTGAGCCACCCAGGCACCGCCCACAGTTGGTATTCTTAAATATGTATTCAATCACTCACTTCACAGTGGTATTGATTATTTGCATTTTGGGATGAACAAAGCTGTAACAAGAAAAGCCTTTTTTAAAAAGCACTGTTTGATAGACACAGGTTACTCGTGGCGTGGCACTTCAATGTCTCCCTCTGCCCCAGTCCTGCTCTGCTCCCTTCCTCTCACAGGTGTTGACTCCAAATCAACATCATGTACACAAAGCCCGTTTTAACACCCTCTTCCAAAGAATTCAACCCACAACTGCCTGGAACTAAAATCTAAGACAAAGCAGACTTCAAGGCCAAACACTTATAGTTTCTGCAGAAATGTCAGGTCTTCAGAGAGGCCTTTGCTGACCCCCCTTCCCCAGAATAGGTTCCCTCAATCACTCACCCCTACTCCACCCATCTTCGTCCCCCTTAGGTTGCTTTAGTTTTCTTCCTAACAATCTCTCTTCCTGGATTGTTCACTTGCTTACTGTCTCCCTGTACTAGAAGATAAATTCCATAAAGCAAAGACTATGACTTGTTCATTGCTGTACGCCCAGCACCTGAGAGCATGCCTGGAATATAGTAGGCATTTGATAAATATTTATTGAATGAATAAACCATTGCTAGATCTATTATCTTCGAAACATAAAGGGAAAACCTAAAAGCCAGTTTCCATATATTGAAATTTTAATAAGAGTTTCTTTCTATGGTTGAATTAAAAAAAAAAAATCACTGAATGTACCAAATCGTCTCAGCAGTTAATTGGATTCAACAGTTATGACTATAAGCCTTTGTGCAATCATGGAAATGATTACTAATTCATAAATCCCGAACAAATAAAAATCTGAGGCAGACCTAAGAGGACCATAATCCACCTTCCCTTCTGTAGTTTGGTTTGGTTTCCATGTAAACTCTTTGTGTTTTGTTTTGTTTTTAGAGAAAACTCTAAGGGTATTTGTTTCAGGAAGATCTCATTCTCTCCTGGGCTAGAAAGGGAGACCATAAGAGAGAAGAAAAGCAATGGCCAGGAAGAGAAGGGTGGAGTGTTATTCAATGTGAACTTGGTCTATTCATTAATTCATTTTAAAAATATGTATTTAAAAGAATGCATTGGGGGGCTCCTGTGATCTGAGCATAATGCTGGACTCCTTACTTCCTATGGAGCATATGCTAGTAGGGGAGATAGAGAACAGACAAGCTAACAGGTCAGCAAAGCAAAATCTTTTTAGGAAAAAAATTAGAGTGCTATCTATGATTAAGAGTACATGGGGGTAGGGTAAGATTAGTGTTAAAACACGTAATCACTTTTAAGGAGATGTCATTTAGGCTGAGACCTGAAGAACAAAAAGGAACCGCCCATGCAGTGAGCTGATAGAAGAGATTCCATGCAGAGGGAGAAGAATAAACAAAGATCATGAAGCAGGAATGAACTTGGTGGTTTGAGCAGGGCAAGGACTAGCATGAAACACTCACCTAGGTTATAGAATTAAAGGGAGTGCCAACAACCTCAGGAATCAAAATAAATAAGATTTTAATGCAATATTTTCAAAATAAAATTAATGCAAAAAAAAAAAACCATGATGAACAAAATATCAGTATGGGAAATAAAGACAGGTTGAATATTACTGACTTCCCTTTGCCAGAAGCTCCAATAGAACTTGGCACAACACTGGTACTGATCCTATCTTTAAATTTTTGATATTTTATGAGTCATTCACCTCACACTAGTCCCAGCCCTGGGAGTGAGAAATAAAAGCAAGGAAGTGGGGCTGGAGGGTAGTAAGTGAAAGGGGAGTGAAGCAGGGTCCACAAGCTCCAGGCCCTTGCAGATGTATGGATTTTACTCCTGGAGCCATGGAAGTCAAGGAAGTGATTTAAGCAAAGGCATGCCAACCTTCTGTTGGCATTTTACAAGATCAGATGTGCTGTGGATATAAGAGCAGAATCAGAGTGACTGACTAGAGAGGAATTTACATAGGCGTTGCCCTAGCTAGATGTGGTAGAAGTGTATATTCAGAGATAGAAACAAGGCTTCCTGGTGTAGTAGATTGGAGAGAATGCAGAACAAGGCAGAACACACAGTAACTCTTCCTTTCTGGCTCGAGCTGAGGAGATGGTGGCATCATTTAATGGGGTGGATAAGACTGAGGAGAGAGCAAAGGAAGTGAATTGAGAATTCCATTTTGGTTTGTTTATATTTGAAAAGCCATTGAGCCATATACTATATCAAGTACACAACTGGAAATGCAAGTTTAGGTTTCAGAGGAGAGATCCGAAGCAGAGTTAAAAATCTGGGATTAAAACAACATGGAGATGACTGTCAGAGCTTTGGAAACAGATCAGACCAGGGAGGAGAGACTTTAGAACAGCATTTTCAACCTTAACTGCTCATTAGAGTTGATATTGCATTATTCCACATCTCAGCTCTGATATGTGTAGAAATCTGTATCAGTATAATTCTATTTGCCTGCCCCCATACCCTTTGTGCCATTGTTAACCCATCCTTTACTTCTACATTCTTCATAAACTCTACCTTAAAATGTTACTATTTTTGCTTTGAAGAGTCAAATGTCCTTTAAGAAAATTAGAAAAGTCATATTCTTTTATATGTACACATTTACCATTTTGTGTGCTGCTCATTCCTTTCTATACACAAGTTTCCAAATGGTTCCATTTCTCTTCAGTCAGAAGCATTTAGCTGTTCTCATTACACAATTTACTGGCTACATATTCTCTCAGCTTTCAATTACCTGAGAATGTCTTTATTTCACTCACATTTTTAAGAAATATATTCACTAGATATAAGATACAGAGTAGAAAATTTGGGTTGTACAATGCCAGGGTAGCTCAGTCAGCTAGGCTTCCAACTCATAGATTCAGCTCAGGTCATGATCTTGGGGTTCTGGGAGTAAGGCCCACATCAGGCTCTACACTCAATGGGGAATCTGTTTCTCTCTCCTTCTCCCTCTGCCCCTCCCCCCACACATACTCACTCACTCTCTAAAATAAAAAATCTTTTCAAAAAGGGAGAGAGAGGGGTGGCTGGGTGGCTCAGTGGGTTAAAGCCTCTGCCTTCGGCTTGGGTCATGATCCCGGGGTCCTGGGATCAAGCCCCACATCGGGCTCTCTACTCGGCGGGGAGCCTGCTTCCCTTCCTCTCTCTCTCTGCCTGCCTTTCTGCCTACTTGTGATCTCTGTCAAATAAATAAATAAAATCTTTTAAAAAAAGGGGTGGGGAGAGAAATTTGGGATTTCCCCTCCTCGTCATTTTCAGAACTTTCAAGATGGCATTTCATCATATAGGAGTCTGCATTGTTTTTTGATGAAGACCAGCTCTCATTTATCTCATTTCCTCTGGAATGTGACATTTCTCTCTGGCTGCTCTCAAGATTATCTCTTCATCTTTGTGTTTCAGCATTCTGACCATGATATGCCTAGGTGTGATTTTCTTTGTATTTATCTGCTTGGAAATCATGGAGTCTCTTGAATCCCTAAGTTGATGTTTTTCATCAAATCTGGGAAATTTAGCCATTATTTTTTAAAAATTTTTTTCTACCAGACACTCTTCTTTTTTGTACTCCAATTACACATATAACACATATATTAGACCATTTGATATGCTTTGTGTACCCCCCCAAAGCTGTATTCATTTGACTTCCATCTTTTTTTCTCTGTGATCTCCAGATTGAATACTTTTTATTGATCTGTCTTTAATCTCACTGACTCTCTATTCTGCTATCTTCAATCTGATATTAATTCCACCAAATGAATTTTTTATTTAAGTTTTTATAACTTTTTAGTTCTAGATTTTCAAAAATTGTATAATATAGAAGGAGAGATGGAAGGTGCAAAAGAGAAGAGAAATGGGATCTATTGAAAAAGATGAGAGATTTACCTTTAGCAATTCCATAATGAAAAATAGAAGAGGAGACAGGTACAGATGAAAATTGAATTTTAGCTTCTATCATTTCAGAATTCTACATTTCAGAACTCTGTTCAATAGCTTCTGGTTTTTCAGTGAAATATGAAGCATGTTGTCAACTGGAAATGAAGGGAGAAGCTTGAGATAGAAGATGCTAATGAATTGCTATCTTCAACTGTAGAAAGTTTTCTTTATTAGGCAGTTGAGTGCAGTTTGCTATATGGAGATTGTTTTCATGATTTTCTCACAGTATTGAGCTACATGAATGGAGAGAATCAAAAGTTTTGCAGACAGGTGTGACAGAGACAAACGGTGGCAACAGGCTTGAGTGCACTTGATACCCTGGATAGGGATAAACTAAAAAATGGAGAGAGAGCAAAATGAAGACACAAAGGAACTGACCACTTGTGGGGAAGTGTTAGGATCACTGAAGTGAAAGTCATGATGGGTTCAAAGACCTGTGGCAGTGAGGGTGGAGGCACCAGGAAGCCTTGGGAGCTATCAAAGGATGGGGTATTTAAAACTGAGAATGTTAATTTGGTACAGTTTCTAGTGACAAGACATTCAGGCTATGAACATGAGAGGCATTTGTGGTGGAGTAAGTCAAAGAACTGAGCTATTGGGGGGCATGTGGATAATAGGGCTTGGGGAGGTAGAACTTCTATGAGGCAAAAGGTAAACTGGGTACCAGGGAAGGACGTTGGGTGGAGGAGAGATGCTAGATGTACGAAGCAGTGTGTAAAAGAGTCCAGGTTATAATGGATACTTGAAAAAGAGAATGGGACATCTGGAAAAATCTGTTATAAATAGGGATGAAACATGACAGGACAGGTTTTGAAGGTCCCTAAGAAGGTGAGAACTCACTTCTAGAATTATATACCTAAACATTTTGTTCCTTTTGTTCAAAAGCATTCTGGCAGCAAAATGATTTGTGAAAATGATGAGCAATTCTTCCGAAGGTCTCTTGATACAGGCTTGGGTAAGCTGATGACAAACTCTACTTCAATAGTGATAGCTAATCTACCAAAAGTTTTTTTTGTTTTGTTTTTGTTTTTGTTTTAAACTCATGGCCTGTATCTAGTTTTGAGGTTCCCCAACCACAAACATAATAAATTTAATAAATGTACAGATGGAGATTTTTCTATTTAAAGGAGAAATTAGGGGTGCCTGAGTGACTCGGCCAGTTAAGTGTCTGCCTTCAGCTCAGGTCATGATCCCAGAGTCCCAGGACTGAGCTTTGCCCTGGGCTCCCTGCTCAGTGGGGGGCCTGCTTCTCCCCCTCCCTCTGTCTGCAGCTCCCCTTGCTTGTGTTCTGTCAAATAAATAAATAAAGTCTTAAAAATGTAAATAAAGGAGAAATTAGTCTTAAAACTATTTTTATCAATCAGCACACATCTGGGTTTGTTCAGGAACAAAGCAGCAGCATGTACCCAGAAGCCCTATCTCAATAAGAGTATCAAACTCAAACATAGTCTGGAGAAACTTACTGTACTCTTATTTTGGACCAGTGAAGTAAAATCAAAGAGGAACATATATGTTGGAACTTGCAGCTCCTTAAGAAAACACCCCATCTTCCTTCATGCTTGTATGCTAAACAAGCAAACTACAGCATGCTTTTTAAAAATCTCATTATTACACAAAGGAAGAACAATAAATTCATCATCTCATTTGCCTGAAAGAATGCTCTGAAAGTGAAACCAATCACATTTATAATAAAATAGGTACTTATTCCCTGTACTCCAACTTTTTTGACAATTTGTATTTAGATTTCTTTCTTTTGTTTTCTCTCTCTCTCTTCCTTTCTTCCTCTCTCTCTCCCTTTTTTCTTTCTTTCTTTCTTTCTTTCTCTTTCATCTTCCCTGCCACCTTAGGGCAGAACCTGTTGTGACAAAGACAATCAAACCTTGTTCATGGCCTCAGTGTCTCACCTATAGCATGCATTTAAGAAAGTATTTTTAAACATGCATTTGTTGACTGAATGAATGTAGACAAGCAAAGAAGACAACTAATGTCTGGGAAGGAAACTAAAGCTATAACCTCTTAAATCCAAGATCTCTGATAGAATAATAGTTCGCCTCCTCCATCTGTTTCTCATAAAAAGTAAGAGTTAAAATAATGCCATGAGTAAGAAAAACGGTCAGTTCCACTCTTAAACTAAGTTTTGAATAGCACTGCTCTGAAAAAGAGTCTTACTGCTACTGGACAAAGAAAATGAAGAGAATTTACTGATTCCTAACAATGTGCTAAGGTGTTGACTAGGTCAAAATGTTTTAAGAGTTCTTGCAGGACTTGTAGAAATATGGAGGCCTTCGAGAGTTGGTCTCTCTTGGCTCAAGCTCCTAGAACAAAAGGCCACAGACTGGCTAGGTGGCTTATAAACCACAGACATTTATTTCTTACAGTTCTGGAGTCTAGAAGTCCAACATCAGGGAGCTGGCATGGTCAGGTTCTGGTAATGGCCCTTCAGATTGGGGTTGTATCCTCACATGGCAGTGTGTAAGAGAGCTTTCTGGGCTACCTTAATAATAACTAATATATAAATAATCTTACCGGTTTATAACTAAGTATAACTAATAAATTATAACTAATCCCATACATGAGGATTCTACCCTCATGACCAATCATCTACCAAAAGCCCCTTCGAAACACCATCACACTGGCCATTAGCATTTCACCATATGAATCTGGGGTGCGGTGGGGACATATTCAGTCTATAACTCTCACTAAGCATAGCATGTCTTGGCGTATTGTAGAGATTCGCTCCAGGGTGACAAAATGGAGATGTCCCAGTTGGCACTAGCTGCACCATTGGGAGTTTCCTCTCTTTGTGGCTGCCATTTCATACAGCTGCATGTACTAATGGCTTTTCCACTTCAACAGAAAACAAAAAGAGACACATTGTATCTCATTGGAAGGGGAAGGAGGAATTTGGTGTATGAACATACACTTTTAAAGGAAAAAATGGGGGCGCCTGGGTGGCTCAGTGGGTTAAAGCCTCTGCCTTCGGCTCAGGTCCTGATCCCAGGGTCCTGGGATCGAGCCCCGCATCGGGCTCTCTGCTCAGCAGGGAGCCTGCTTCCCTTCCTCTCTCTCTGCCTGCCTCTGCCTACCTGTGATCTCTGTATGTCAAATAAATAAATTCTTTTTTAAAAAAAAGGGAAAAAATGTTGTGAATTGGCAATGTAGTCAACATACAGAAATTAGTGTATCAGAAATAGTAAAGGACAAAATCCAGATTTTACCTCCAAAAATGATACAGCAAGACTGCCCACGTAGCAGCTGTGGTAAAACACCACCTGTGCCCAACCACACGGCTATGATCACGAGTACTTCCCCACATGGCCCTCTGCAGCCCCAGCACTTTGTACTGATTTGTGCACTCCATGGACATCACCATATTTTCACATACATGACTCCTGTTTTTCTCATTATCATAACAATTTACAAAAAGAGGAGATGTGCTTCCTCCTTTTCTTCTTCTCTTTCCTCTACGTCTCTGCCTTTCCTTTGTCTTTCCAGCCTTCTTTCCAACTTTCTCTTTATTTAGTTTCCAAAGAGCTTGTCTTAATTCCTGTCTCTATTTACTACCAGATCTTCAGCCTCACTGTGAACTTCCTGGTGCTCTGAGAATCTGAAGACTTTATTGGGTAAAGGGAAAAGCATTTCATGCAGAAGGGACAGCAAGAATTGATCTTAGAGGAGGGGTAGGAGTTCCTTAATGCCAGGTCTTCTCCAGTGCCGCCCTGTGAGGAAATGGTGGTTTTGTCTGAAAACGCCATTCACCCCAGGGCAGGAAAAGAGTCTCAGGCCATGGACTGAAAAACAAAGGATCATACCTGCTCTCATAAAGGCGGGAAAAAAAGGGCTCATGCTAGATGCTGCATGTAGCCAAGACTAGAAATCCCTTGGAACTATCCACCTGTCGTGGCACCTTAGCAATGCCTGAGGAAACATGTGTTTAAAGCCCCAAAGAGCTGGTAACTTTTGGACCCCAGTTCTGGGTAGGCTTGGAATGACCTTAAATGAAGAAAACAATTGAAAATAAAGACTTCAGAAAAAGATATGACAGAAGATGAAGATGAAGATATGCTCAGTGCCCCTAGATCAACCAAACTCTCTTTCCTTAGTGGGAAATTATCAACCCAGACTGCCAGCTTATAGGACTTCATTTTTGCGCACATCTTCACATCACTGCAGCTTCAAGCAATGGCTGGCATGATACCAAGTGGCTTGATCATCAGTGTTTCAACAGTGTAAAGGCAGCAACAACTACTCCCAAACTAAGAGGCTTATTAGTGGACTGAACAGGTTTCCTGGATTCCTGTCAAATAGCAGATTATCCAAGAAAAAAAAAAAGATTATTAAATTAGGCTTACATCCCGGGCAGAGTGACTATGGCTGGAGTTCTCGGAGAGATCCCAGGAAGGAGAGCACGTGAGAGAGAATGATATTATTCGTGATAGAATGAGACTCCATGGCATTTAATATGAATATTTAAAGTAACGAGCTGCTATTCCATGGCCTGAGCTGAAGCTGTGGCTGCCCAGACCAGAGCCCCTGGCCGGCCCAGAGGTCCCGTGCAGACAAATCTTGTCCACAGCAGAGCTCCAAGCAGCTCTCTCCGGAAGGAGAAGGAACACGTTCAGTCAATGCACAGGGCAGCCCAGAAGGGCTCGAGTTCACATCCAAGGGTGACCTCAGCCAATAAAGGGTGGGAATTATTGGAAAAATGCCTCAGGTTCCTCACTCCTCAAGGAGACCATTCTGAGGTGTGACCCACACCATTTCTGATAAGGTCCCAGGGAGACTGTGTCCCAGTTGCCCAAGTGGTAACCTCCTTCTTCGTGTTCTCCTGGGTGGTTTTGCCTTCTTCCTGTCCTGCTTCCCCACCCCCTCAGTGCTTCCTGGGACTAGCTGGTAAGGGAGAGAGGAGAGACTACCATCCAAACTCCTTTTTCAGAGTTTCCTTTTGGGAAAACAATTAAAACTTGGGGAAATAAAATTTAAAACAATTGTTAACAGTAGAAAGGGATGTATCTGTTTAATCTCCCTATACATCTAGCTCTCTACAAGACTTTGGTCTTTGGGGAAAGGAACCATGTCTGTATTTCTTGCACCTCCCATATCCTCATACTTGTCAGATTCTTAAATATTTGCTGAATAAAGGAATGAGGTATCAGAAAATATCCATTTAAGCTAGCACAAATTCACGTTCTGGTTCAAGAAGACAACATTGGAAGCCTGACTCACCTCCTCCCACAGACACACACAGTGAGTTGATAGTTAGAGACGGAAGTTTTCTCTGGGAAAAAACAATGATGACAACAACAACAACAACAAACAAAAATATCTAAAGACCACTGAAAAGGGAGAAGAGGCTGGGACACAATCTTGGCATAAACCCCACCCCTGGCACAGCAACCGTCAGTTGGAAAGGAACTCAAAACCTGGAGTTGTTCCTTATGGAGCCAAGTTTGAACCCCATCTCAGGCACCCCAACTTTTAAGGCCTGCACCAGAGAAACAAACCCGCAAAACATCTAGCTTTGAAAACCAAGAGGGCTCTCATCCATGAGACCTGCAAGGCCCATAAGACTAGCCATCTGAGAAACCTGCCCCAGGGCCCAACTCAGACAAAGGAGGCAGCCCAACATACACTGAAAAAGGCTTGTTTGCTTATATTATTAACACGAAGCCCGAGAGGCGGACAACTGAATTAACTCACATTTAATAGGAGCCTGCTGGAGTGCTCTCCGGAGATCAGAGACTGGCGGGCGCCATCTTTTTCCCCTTAATACTTTCTTTTTCTTTTTTCATTTCTCTCCTTTTCTTTTCTTTTTCTTTTTTTCCAGTGGGTGCCATCTTCGTACTCTCCCTCTGCCATGCTCCAGAGCACCACTATCTCCCAGAAGGAAGCTCCAACACCCATATGGTATCCCAATATTTGCAGCTGCGGTCAGGGCACAGCCCTAGATTGCCTGGCTGTGGAGGCCAGGCAAGCTGGCGTTTCTTGGTCCTGCGGGACTGTAACAATCGGGATCACCGGGAAAGAAGCTTCCACCCTTGTCTGGTACCAGGACTTTAGTAGCTGCCGCCGGGGAACACTCCACCTAGCCTGGCTCCAGAGGCTGGCATGGTTTGCTTGCAGGTCCCACAGGACTATAACCAAGGAAGAAAGAGCTCTTACAATGCTATCACTCCAGGTCGCAGCAAGAGGCTGCAGACCGAGGGGCTTGGCTTCCTGTGAAGGAGGCCTATTAGCTGATCCTCAAGGCTTCGGCCTGCACCTGTGGGGCAGGCTTCTCATTAACCCCTCATCTCAGGGCTGGTGGCAGTCCTTTTCAGAGACCTCAGAGAGGGGAGTTAGTGCCGGGCTTTCCCTCATGGCCTCATTTTTCACGGCGCTCCAGAGTGCCGGTGTCTCATGGAGAGGACCTCTTACACGTGTCTGGTGCCCTGATTTTTGGGGCAGCCACCCAGGGACACCCCATTATTAAAGCCACTCTCTGGGGGCCAGGTGGACTTGCCTTCTGGGTCCCAAGGGGCTGTATCTATCATAGACTGTTTTTGGCAGGCTACCACCCCCGGGGCACTGGGCGCAGACAGGAGACTGAAACACACCCTCTGTCTTTCTGTGAAAGAGGCCCATTTGCTTGTCCAGGAGCTTTGGCCTATAGGGCAGGCCTCTAGCATGGCTCACATCTAAGGACCTAATTCGCTGCTCTCTGGGAACTTGGGCTGGTGGACGCCACCTTCCCACAGTCCTCTGCCTTGCTAGAGCTCACCTGTATCTCCCAGAGATAAGTTTATACGCTCATCCACAGCCCCGATTTCTGTGACTGCCCCCCAAGGGGACACCCCCAGATCACCTAGCTCAGGTTACCAAAGGGACTGATGCTTGCGGCCCACAAGAATGTATATATTTGCAGACTCTAAACCTGCTTCCTGAGAATCTGGCTTCTACCTAGCCTGAATCGAGGTACCAAGATCCTCCCCTAGGGGATACCGACAGGTCTTAGCATATCCTCAACTACTGGGAATGTGCTGTTAAAAATAAAGTAGGCTGCCTGGACAATCACAAAAATTCAAGAGACAACCAAGAGCTGAGGTGGGTTGAACGACAGGGTTCACCTCTGACACCAGGCCACCCCTTCAAGACTTCGAGACTGGGAGCGGTGGTTGTTTCTTCTACTGTGCAGAAACCAGCAAAGGGCCAAGCAAAAGGAAAAAAATAAACAAATACAGAAATATGTTCCAAATAAAGAAAAAACAAGATAAAACCTCAGGAAGAAAACGTAATGAAATGAAGATAAGTACTTTATCTAATAAAGAGTTTAAAGTAATGGTCATAAAGATTCCCTCTGAACTTGGAAGAAGAAAGGATAAGCTATCATACTTCCCTTCTGATAAGCACAATGCTCAGTTTATTGGGTAAAAGCAAACTGGTGATAATTATTGCAGCCCATGAAAAGTGGTAGCTACTTTGAAAAAAGACATCCAAAAAAAAAAAAAAAGAAGAAGAAGAAGAAAGACATCCACTGAGTTTTTCATAATGAAAAGCAAAGATGACCTCAGAGTCTAGGCCTACCAAGAGTTCCCTCAGGGATTATTCAACACACACTCTCACACCACACACACACACACACACACAACCTTCCAGTGTTGTACAAGGCAACACCAATACCATGCATGCAAAAAAGGCATACAGCACAGCTAAGGCAAAATGCCTTTTCATTTCATACAGAAACATTCAGCATAGCCCATGCTGGCTGGTAGAAGACAGAGAGAATGTTCTAGCAGGTAATACCTGCCCTCTCAATTGACTGGCAGCTATCAGAGTGGAGAAATGTCTCAGACCCAGTGTTAAAATACAATAAAAAGCTCCAAAAATAATTTCTATCCCTTCCTGCTCTCCTCATTTTTGCATCTTTCTCTTTTTACCACTCTCCCAGATTAACATCTGGAATAGGTTAAAGAATGGTCCAACATCAGTACATTCTTGGTTTTTCAGCCTTAGCTAACACTATGTTTCATATAATTACTTTTAAAGTCAACCATAATGTGCCACAGGAGGTGGGGGTAGAGTCTCTTAAATGAAGTAGGCATGGAGTCCCACGAAACAGATTATAAACCAAAGAGAAGAAAAGACTCCATCCTTTCTCTGTGCCAGGTACAAATGGATCCTCAAATAATTAAAGCATGGATATATCCAGTGGAGTTCTGGAGGCTGAGGTGTTGTGGGCCAGGTAGAGAATGGGACATGGCCCATCAGCTGGCTGCTGGCCCAGGAAGCAAGCCAGGGGCATGTTGGGACCCCATGGTGTGACTCTATGTAGCCACTTTGAGTATCAGTGGTCAGTTATTCTGTGTTGTACCTCTTCTCCAAGATCATCTAACTTGCAATGGAGTTTTGTTCACACCTGTCAGTATGGTCTTAGCTCTGGAGGATTAAGGGAGAGGATTCATGTCAGGGGACCATGCCCTGCTTTCTAAGTCCTGAGTGGTGTTAAGAGGATCAGGTGGTTGAGCAGACTGCTTTGGGGCTGGGGGACAAAGGGGAGAGAGAGCAGAAGTACTTAGAGAACCAGTTCCTACAGAAAATAGCACTTTAGGAGAGTTCTTGGAAATAGCTAAAATCGTTCTCATGGTTGGTCCCCAAGTCCCCTCCAAGTGGGTGTGCTGAGCATTTCATGGATGTCTTTGGTTACATGCAGTCACAGCTATTTGCTTTGAATGGTGATGTGCACATAATATTACTCAAGAGAAACCTTCAGGAGCAGGCAAGCTAGAAGGGGCTGTTCTCTCTCTTGAGTGTCCATTAAAAATATTGTCTAGACACTTCTCATCTCCCAATTATTTGGTGAGAAAGAACAAATATCATTTATTGATTATGGTGCTAGTTCATTGCAATGACCAAGGTTAATGATTTGTTCATTTAAATAGTGTGCTGTGTTTGTATTAACCATTATGGTCCAGGAGCAAATATTAAGGAATTTGAACTTTCAAACATCAACTTGAATTTCTCCTTGACCTTGGCATTTGATAATGTAATTCATCAATCCATGAATTCTTTACTGCCATTTGGACATCAACTTGTTGGATGTTACCTTTTATCTACATCTGTTAAGGTTAGTTAGTGGGTGTTAAATTCTAATTTTCTTGGTCAATTTCTAGAACCTCTTTTTCTATATCATCCAAAACAAAACCTACACATAGATTTTGAAATGCATTGGAATTTGAATATTGAATGAGACAACATTTCTGAAATTTTGATCTTGGAATGTTTTTCTCAAAAAGGTCCTATACACTGATAGTCCAAATCTCTTAACCTTCAGAGAGCAGAAGAGACAACCCTTTAGCCAGCCCTTGGCCTACTTCTGTTGAGTCCCAGAGCTGACATTATTTATTGAAACATAGCAGTTGGTTGGATGAATGCCCAGGGCCCTTGGCATTGTAGGTACTTAAATAAATCAAATGATCCAGAAAACTGATATTATATGAGACCTCCACTTGAACTGCCACTCCCCCCATACCCACTGGTAAATCCAAAAGACAGGGAGGACCCTCATCCATTATAAGGGAGAGCAAGGCCAGGCAGAATAAGGGGAGAGGGCCAGCCAGGCATGTCCAGTGGTAAGTGACATGGAGACCTTGTAATAATATCATGGTGGGAGTAGAAAGAGATCCTCCCCCCTTAAATGAGAAATGCTACTTAGATAATTTCTGGTGCAAACTTAACTTCTAGAATCCAGGCTGTTCCTCAGGTCCTTGCCCCAACGCTTTACTGAAGCATACAGCACAGGGTCAGGCAGAGACAAGAATTTACATTTTTAATCAGGTTATGATTTTCATTAGTTCTATCATTTTACTGAACACCTTTATCCCTGTGGTTTGTTTTTCAAAAATCTGGTTATCTTGCAGCCAGATAATTCTCAGAAATCTCCTCCTAGGAAAACTAAACCTTACTTGAGCATAATAAAGAAATGCAACCCCACTGCCGAAAAATTCAGGATAGAGGCAAAAAGGCCTAATTGAATATTGACCAAACAAAGCTATCTTATTTGTTCCTTACTTTAATATTCTTTCTTAAAGCAAACCTTATCAGTCTGGCTTTTGTTCTCAGTTAGAAAGACCCACCACCAAGATCAACAGGAAATTGGAAATGCTGCATTAAAATATTTAGACCATAAGTCTCCAAAAGTAGAACCACATCTGTCTCCCGATTTAGTATGGATACTTGGAGAGACCAATGAATGTTATAATCAATTATCACAACGGCAATACCAGCAAACAGGCAGTGAGTTACAGCTTGAATACATTCAAAATGGACTTCACCTCCATGAGATTTAATTAAATGCTATGCATATAAATAATCTCACACATTCTAATTCCCTGCTTTAGTCAGAGTAACCCTGGGCTTGCAGCCTCTTGCTCTGTTGCATGACTAGGTGTTGATCTGAAAGCTGAGAACAACTAATAAAAGGGTTAGGCCCAAAGGAAAAGCAAGCATTCTGAGCTGTCACCTCTATCATCTTCCTTGTGTCTCTGTGGATTTTATCCTTTTACAAACACAACCCTCCCTGGGCAGAACATTAGGACACAGAATGTTTCCCACACCACTTCAAAATTGTAAACCACTTCAAAATTGTAAGCCACTAGAAGTGCGGTAGCTGGCAAGTCATGGTCTTTTTAATTGAAATCCAGCTGCTGGTGGAATAAATTTGATGTTGGAAGGGTTGGGATGCGGAGGTAAGAAGAAAGACCAAGAGAGGAAGAGGTCCTTGTATAATCGTACTTAGCTTTATAAAGATCCTCCAAGGTGTGTCCTCACATATTCCTGGGGGTCCTGACCAGAGTACTTAGCCTACCCAGCTTATGAAGGAACTAGCCCTGCCTCGCTGTGTTGCAGAGAGAAAGTCCCAGGGAGCACTGCTCCTCCACCTGTGAGCCACACTCCCCTACCCACACTTGGACTGCAGTTCCTGGACCGGGGTAGCCAACCTTTAAAAGGATGAGGGCCTGTGTAGGAGTCTGGCAGAGAAATGACTTCCAGAGCAAGGAAGTGCTGAATGACTCAGATTGTGCAGTAGGAGTAAATCCAGAAAGGTCATGAGGTCAAGAAGAGATAAGGGCCCAGAGAGCCAGAGTCATGAAGGCTTCAAATGTCTGAATAAAGCAGAAGCTACACAACAGAGTGAGCCAGAGAGTCAGTCCTTAGGAGGAGGGGCAGAATGAGAAGACATCAAAAAGTGGTATAATTGGAAAGTCACATTAAAAGGCAACACAGTAGAGAGGAGATCCAAAATCTCCTGCTTTACAAGGGTCTTGAATCCCAGTGGGCCTCAGTTCCAGTCTCAAAGAGACATGGTTAAGCCAGGTTACATTCAGCCAAGAGGCCTGCTTCCCACACTCCTTATAGGTGAGAAGCTTTCTTTTCCCCACGTATTAAAAGCTAAGAAGCAGATGAATTAGGCTAATGCTCTTCTGGTGGTAGGCATATTAAAGTCTCCGTACGTGACAAGCATCAAGGACAGTATAGGAACAGTTGAGATGAATTTACTTTTAACTGTCAAGTGCGTTAGAACTGTTACCCATCAGCATCTTGAGATGAAGGCCAAAAAAAACAAAGGATAATTAAAACGAGCCTTTCAAATAAGCATCATTGCAAGGGTTACAAAACACTGCAGTCATGCCAAACTTGGTGAAATCAATTTCCATCTTGTTGCAGTGTGTGTCATGCAGAGATTGCTGAAACCAACCAAATGAAGAGCATTAATAATTGGTATTAATAGCTTATATAAATTAATTTGCTTATTTGCCGAAAAAAAAATTCACCGAACAATTAATTATATCGAAGCCCCGCACATTGCGTAACAGACAGCATACATGTCCTACTGTTTTTAAAAATGAAAACAAGCACTTGAAGTTTGAGGAAATCCAACCGGTCCTTGAAAACCGAGAATCCCTTTGCCAATAAGATGAAACTAGTTTGATGGGGGAACAGGAAGAGCATCTTAGTGACTTCAAAACCACAGAAAATGTAAAGAGTAGTGTATTTAATATAACTGAATGACTGAAAATAAAATGGAGATAACTAAGTCCACATTTGTTTGCAGCCCTTGCTGACGACCGATACTTAAGGGTCATAACTTGATTCCCCTGCCATGCCCAGGAGGAAGGGAGGAATAAGTAATAAGCACAAATGGGACATCAAATCCTGGTAACATGAAGTACTATGTGAAAAGGATTTCATGGATTCCTTTCCACAGGTGTTTAGCGTTGGGCCCACCATGGTTTGCCTGCCATTGGCTCTAACGGGAATTAATATCCAGTGTGGGGGAGGGGAAGGAAGTTGAGGACCTTCTATGTCCATTTTTTTTGTTTATAATCATATCTCTTGTCACACGCCCAGGCCACCTTCAGTTCTTTAAGAGCTAAGTTAGAAGCTTTGAGGACTGTTTGGCTCTAGGCTTCTTTCTCTATTCTTCCTCCCTTCTTGCCTGTTCATTTTTGTTAAGGATTCTACCGGAGGTTGGTTTCTACCTGTTGTCAACAAAGACAAGTACATCAAAAGTTGAATACAATATTAGAGTTCTTGGAAATTTACCATAAAAATCTAGCAGGACTTCAGTCTCATGGAGCGAAACAAGGGGTGGGAAGAATCTGATTCTCAAATTGGATAATATATTAGATTGCAATGCCATTTCCTACTCCTGTCTTATAAATAATTCACCTTCACACCTATCGACCCACACAATACCATCCACTCACTCTTGGTCACAGGGAACCACAGGGAATAAGAGACATCCTCATTCGACAACCTGGTCCCGAGTATGTTTAGGATGTTAGGGCCGACGTCATTCCGACCCTGACTGCTCCTCAATGGAGCTCAACTCTCCACACAGAGCCCCGATGGCTGCAGCTCCCCAGGCATGTGTAACCTTTCGGGTCAGGTGCCACTGAACGCCAGCACAGATCCCAAGAGAGCAAGTACTGTGAAGCCCCTCTGCACCTGGGGTTTTCTGTGCAAATCTCAGACGGTACCTCCCTCAAGGCCCTGCAGGTTGCTGAGGAGAAGAGGTAAGCGCTTAGTAGGACTCTGCACATAAGCACTGAGAGCCGCACCCCACATGCCTCGGTGTCGTCCTTGCATCGTGAGCGCACACACGCCTCCACACCTGACAAGCGACACCCAACCACTTCGGGTAACTGCGTTTCAAGAGCAATCAATACTGAAATGGGGAAGGCTTGGCTTTGCCCCTTGCCTTGCTCCAAACTAGATAAAATCTAGCATTCTTTCTGTTAAGAAAAAAAAAAATCAAGAAAGTGTTGCCTCAAACTGTCTGACTCTTTTCTCCCTAACCAAGAACTCTTAAATTTTTACCATGTTCCTTTGTTTGCAATATGCGCTTCATTATCTTATTTAATCATGGATTATCTTTCCACTTAATTAAACTCACTTTTCATTTTGAAACTTTGTATTAAAAAGAAAAATACAGATGTCATGTAGAATTATTTTACTAATCTATTGTATCAATCAAATAATTGCTCTCTGCCCCCAGGTAGCTAAAGATGAGACATTGTTGATCAAAATCTCTCTCATATCTTTCTTCAAATTCCAGAATTTTTAAAGCCAAGTAAGTATAAAGGACCCAGATCGCAAACACTAAAAAAAATCTAAAAAACATCTTCCAAAATCAATGTCAGACATTTGGATTTCTGATTAATTACAAGAAAAGATCCACCAAAAGGAATGTAGGCTTATATAAGGGAGGCAAAACACTGTGTTCTTCCTTTGCTTTTCAACTCAGTTATATCTTCATGTTCGTTTGTTGGATAACATATGGAAAGACTTTCCTTGTGAATCTGATCATATCCCTGACAAAAAGTCCTCTTTGGAGCACTGATGAATTCTAGTTTAATTAGTTGAAATGAAGATAATTAATATTCAAGACCATCTCTAACTCAAGATTGGTTTCATAATAAGTCTTAAAATATTTAGAAATAACAAATGACTATTTTAGATTCTTCAGAGGGCATATAGAAAGAGAAAAAACAAGAAAGCATGCTCCTCAGAAAACACTGTCTTCTAGATTGATTTAGAATTGAGTCCCAAGGAGCAAGGAGCAGTAGGCCCTCAGACCTAATGAGAAATGCCATGAGTGGGATTAAAATCCATTCAGGACACTGAATCACTCAACAAATATAAGAACAATACCAAAGAAAAAGTATAGCTACTCCCTTTATAGTATAGGTTTCTCAATTTTCTGCTTCTGCTCACCAAAGGATATTAGAAACACCTGTACAGGACAGGGCCCAAAATCTTGATGAAATGGGTGTTTCTGAAGGGTTCCAGGTTCTTGCACTGAAAACACATTCATTAAGCCCCCAGGATGTACTACACATTTTAGGAGTTATGTCTTACCCATTGTCATGGTCTGCAACTCTTCCCCTATTTCTCTATATTTGCAAAGCACTATTGACTCAACAAAATGTGTTCTATGGAACCCAGATGCTCAAGGAAGAAAAGCTTCTCTCATAGAACAGTTCAGGATCTCCACTACTTGCAGATTTACAATGTACATTAACCAAAACTGTAGTGGAAACTGCAGTAGGTAGGAGAGCTTCTGTCTGGGTCTTTGTCTAGCTGGCCGTGTGGTTAGGGCAAGTCTGCACAGCTCTGGAGGACTCAGCTCTCTCATCTCTGACGTGATGGTATTTTCTCAACCACCTTAACAACTGCCTCCAAACATAGCCTAACTGTGGAACTCTGGAGCAGACATTTCTGGCTGCCCACCGGATCCTCCTTTTAAATTCCTATTTGGCTCAGAGAGCTACCCTCTGCCAGGCAGCACACAGGACTCGGTCCACTGAGCTCCCTTTAGCTGAACTAAGCCAAGAGTCATCATATCTTGCTTGCGATTTGCTGGCAGCCTAGGTGAAGACCATCTTCTCTCCTTGGAAGTTGTCTTATAATTTCCCTCCAACTGTTCCTCTGGACACCAGGAGGGCTATATGGAACAGCTAGAAGACAGGTGGGAGGTGAGAGTTAAAAGAACAGTAGAGGGGGTGTCTGGGTGGCTCAGTGAGTTAAGCCTCTGCCTTCAGCTCAGGTCGTGATCTCAGGGTCGCCGGATCGAGTCCCTCATTGGGCTCTCTGCTCAGAAGGGAGCCTGCTTCCCCCCCTCTCTCTGCCTGCCTCTCTGCCTCATGATCTTTCTCTGTCAGATAAATGAAACTTAAAAAAAAAAAAAAAGGCACAGCAGAGAACAGAGCTAGTACTGTTAGGTTAAGCCCACTCTGAAACTCACTCTTCCTCTGGACTTCAGTTGTGTAAGCCAATACACGTATTTATGACAATTTGATTGGGACCCTGTCGGTCATAGTTGAGGTCATCCTGATGGATAAGACACTATAAAAGCTACACACCCTGGGGACCCTCAACAACCTTATCAGAATCTGTCTCTAGGACGTACTTACACCGTGTTGCTTATCCTCCTTTAAAGAATATTTGCATTGGATTTTGTTTTTAATCTTTAGCCACTGTGGGTGAACTCACCTTGCCCTTTACTTTACCTTACTTCTTCCTGCCTCAGACAGCAGTGAGAAGCCTGGACATCCTGCTTGTAAGAAAGAGGCCCCAGTTTTCCCAGAGTTCCCACTCATCCCAGCCTCCCAGCACCATTCCCAGCACAGCAGCTCTGCCAAGCCTCAGGGTCCAAGTACTCCCAGCCCTTTAGCAGAGACCAATTTTCCTAAACCAAAAAAGTCCAAGTTTGGAGGTTTTTAGAAGTTGTGTGGTAGTCTCTGCTTACACGTTAGTTATTGTTTCTAACATGATGCCCTCAGATGACCAGTATCCAAATCGCCAGTCTCATGATCAGATGCTTGTTAGAAATGCAGGTTCCCAGACTTGCTGAGTAGTACTCCTGGGTTCACAGCCTAGCCCATGGTTATCTCACATTCTGCATTACCCCAAAGACAGCTCAGCTTCCAGCCTCAGCATCTGATGAAACGGAGGCCGCAGCAGTGAGAGCAGGAGTTGGGGAAAGAATTAGGAGTCGGGGGTACCTGGGTGGCTCAGTGGGTTAAGCCTCTGCCTTCAGCTCAGGTCATGATCTCAGGGTCCTGGGATCCAGTCCCGTATCGGGCTCTCTGCTAGGCAGGGAGCCTGCTTCCTCCTCCTCTATCTCTCTCTCTCTCTGCCTCCCTCTCTGCCTCCTTGTGATCTATCTCTGTCAAATAAATAAAATCTTAAAAAAAAAAAAAGAATTAGGAGTCAAAGGGACAACCTGGAAGTGTGATGGGAAGGTGCTAGACGATTTCAGAAACTCGGAGTGGAACTGTGCCTGGAGGCAGATGCAAATTATGACAGTCATTTGCCTCCCAGCTTCCGTGATTTTTACCTTCATGCATGCTCTACTAGCTTTTGCTTCTGGCATGATTTGCACCCAGACATACCCAGCATCACGATGTATCCCTCCACAAATCTTAGAACTGATGACAAAGAACTAGGTGAAGGATAAAATGTCCAAGACCAAGAGGTCAAAGTGAAGTTTTATAAAATGGCAATCTACGTGTCACAAAAGTTTTGCATGAGAGTTACTTTCACAAATGTGAAATATATTTCCCAGTCCCGCAGCACACCTCATTTCCCAAGTCCACGCCAGTTCATAGTACTCATTTCACGCTTTGTGTGGCTTTATAAGTTCTTTCCCAGTGAAAAAGAGAAGACCACCCACTTCCTTCTTTTCTTATGAAATATATTTTACACAGCGACTGACACAACAGAATGCAGATTAGATGGGGAATAGCGCCTATAACTTCTGAATGCTAACTTCACTCAGAATTGGCTTTAGGGAGAAGACTGTAGACATACGTGGGGAAAAAGTGTTCAGCACCATTTTTTCTTTTTCAGAAAATAATGGAATGGAAGTTGAAACATTCTTTTCTAGAATCTGTTTATTCTGGAATCTATTCAAAATAGATATTGAACAGTTCATTCTCTCAGACTCTCCACATACCTAAAATTAATCCCCTTTTCTCCTTTATAACAAACCTACAACCTCTTCTCTGCCCCTGCTACTCCCGTTCTCATTGGGTATTTTTTGTTTTAAAGATTTTTTAAGAAAGCGTGAGGTGCCTGGTGGCTCAGCTGGTTAAGTGTCTGCCTTTGGCTCAGGTCATGATCCCAGAGTCCTGGGATCAAGTCCCACATTGGGCTCCCTGCTCCATGGGAGCTTCTGCTTCTCCCTCTACCTTTGCCTGCTGTTCTGCCTGCTTGTATTCTCTATCAAGTAAATAAATAGAATCTTTAAAAAAAGAAGAAGAAGAAGAAGAAGATGAAGACAGAGAGGGAGGGAGGGAGGGAGGAATGAGCAGTGGGGTGGGGCAGAGGGAAAGAATCTCAAGCAAACTCCCCACTGGGCAAGGAGCCCCACACAGGAGTTTGATCTCATGACCCTGAGATCATGACCTCAGCTGAAATCAAGAGTTGGTGGTTAATAAACTGAGCCACCCAGGTGCCTCCTCCTTAGATATTTTGACACCAAAACTATTTTTCATTTTCTTGCTCACTAGGGGCAAATCAGTCTGAGGTCACACTTGCCCACCATTCCTGAGCCCTATGCAATGGTCTAAAAAATTCATGTAGTGGATTCTAATCCTGGACTGAGTTCTTAGATTCTAGTTTTTAAATTACATTGCAAACACCAGAGTTAATTTATAATACATAGAGCTTTCATGTTAGAACTCCAATTCAGGTGTTAACATCTGCGCCTTCTGATCACCAATGTCACTCCCATCTCTATTCTCTAGGTTGCTAGTTCCCAAACGGGATGTGAATCAGAATCACTGGAGGAGTTAGTTCAAAATAGATTTTCTGACACAAGTCTAACATAAAAAATCTGATTTTCTCCCTTTCTTCTTTCCTTTATCCCTCCCTTCCTTCTTATTTTTATTTACTTATTCTTTGTTTTTTGGCAAGCTCCCTGAGTGAATCTCATTGCAACCACCCAAGGACTCATTTACTAAAGACATTTGGGAAGCACTTCTCTGGCCCTAGTGGTTCTTACGTGTGCATCAGAAACACCTGAAGGTTGGGACACCTGGGTGGCTCAGTTGGTTAAGCGGCTGCCTTCGGCTCAGGTAATGATCCCAGCATCCTGGGATCGAGTCCCACATCAGGCTCCTTGCTCAGCGGGGAGCCTGCTTCTCCCTCTGCCTCTGCCTGCCACTCTGTCTGCCTGTCCTCGCCCTCGCGTTCTCGCTCTCTCTGACAAATAAATAAATTTAAAAAAAAAAAGAAAAAAAAAGAAACACCTGAAGGCCTTATTAAACTATGGACTGAACCCTCAAAGTTTCTTGTTCAACAGATCTGGGATGGAGCCTGAGAACTGTGCTTTTCTAACAACCTTCCAGGTGATGCCGATGCAGGTCTGGGGACCACACCTGGAGAACCACAGCTCTAAACCAGGTTACTTGTACACATGTTTATTAGTCATTGGGTTTTTTTTATTATGTAGCCAAGGACTGAGCTTCAGAGGAAGGAATTATCCTTTCAGATCAAGGGTAACACACCCAGCTGAACATCATAATCACCCAGGAGCTTTTATTTTCTTTAATTTAACATTCAATTACTGGGATTAGGCTTATGCTTCACCCCAGAACTACTGAATCAACGTCTCAAGGATGCCCTGGTAATTTGTATTGTTTTGAAGTTACCCTGAAGATTCTGATTACATGGATTCGAGAACATGGGCTTAGACAACCCAAACTAACTTACACTAAAAATTATCTGAAATTAAATTTTAATGGGGCATCCCACATTTTCAATGTGCATCTGGCACCCTTACTCAGCTGTATTTGTGAACAATTTATTTCCTCTGTGTGTTCCATCTTTTGCTCAACACAGCCCCATTTTAAATGCTGAGGGGGTGGTGATAAGGAGTGAAAGCCATACAAACATGATGTACTGGGTGAAGAAGAGAAAATTAAGATGTTTCCTCAGGAAAGAAACACACACACATACACACAGAGGAAACTTCATTAATCTAAACAGCAGAAACAAAATCAGAAAGGGAAAAAACTACTGTCTGCTAATGGTTTTTTACCAGATGATTTGTCAGTTATATAGTCAAAAGAAACCCTGGGGAATAAAAAGACACCAAAGATGCTATTAAAATGTTCCAAGTGAAGCCATATATAATTAATTTCAAACAAGCATAAGCTATGAAAACTCAAATACTTCAAGGTGCTGAGTGAAAGGAGGGATAAATCTACATCAAGCTTCAAAACTGTTGCTTCCAGGTGAGTCCAAGATTAAGCCAGAGACAGGGAGATAATGATGTCTGCTCCCTCCTTGTTTTATTGGAAGCTAAAGAGCCTTAAGAGGAGATGCTCCCAGGGCATCAAGGACGAGAAGAAACAAACATGCATCCCAGCACCTGACATCAGCACATAACACCCAAGAAACTGAATCGAATGAGTGAAACAAAACCAAAACAGAGAAGAAAAATTCACTGATGCAGAAGACAAAGAATTCAAAGGAAGTTATTTGGCAAACCACCACACAGTCTGCAAACCACCATTAGTAGCACAGTCCCTCCAAAGCAAGCAAATTTCTCTTGATTCTGTTCTGCCATATCATAGGCTAGTCATCAGCAAACTTCTACTGTGAAGGACAAGATAATGAATCTCTTCGACTTTATAGACCATACAATCTCTGTTCCATCTACTCATTCTTACTGTTGAGCGTGAAAACAGCCATAGACACTTTGTAAATGAAGACACGACTGTCTTCCAATAAAACTTTACTCACAAAAATACATGGTTCTTGTGAACTGAATGCTTGTGTCCATTCAAAATTCATATGTTGAAACTCCAATTCCCAATTTTATGGTATCTGGATGTGTGGTCTTTGGGAGTTAATTAAATCACGAAGGTGGAGTCCTCATGAATGGGACCAGAGCCCTTATAAGGGAGTGAAGAGACCAGACTCTCTCTGCCCTGTATGAATGTAAGTAGATGGTGGTCTTCAAACCAGGAGGAGGGCCCTCACCAGATCTCTGATCTGCCAGCACCTTAATCATGGACTTTCGACCTCTAGAACTATAAGGATTAAATGTTTTTAAGCCACATAATCAACAATGTATTTGTTACAGAAATCCAGCAGACTACAAGTGGTAGGACAATTAAAAAAAAAAAAAGTGGTAGGACATGTTTGGTTCATGGACAATAGTTTGCCAACTCCCACCAGAGGTGAGCCCATGTAGCAAGGGTAGCATCATTAATGGATTCTATGGAGTTCTCTGTGTTGTGAGGGTGGTTGCTCAGTAAAACACCAAAAACAAAACCCAAAAAACTCCCTTTACTCATCCCCGGAACATACAAGTGTAGAGTGTTTGAAGATCACCCCAGTTGCAAAGGCAGGAAATCCAGGATTCTGGAAGAAGAAAGAAGTTGTTGAGACTGTTAAAAAAGGGAAAGACGAGGGGCGCCTGGGTGGCTCAGTGGGTTAAAGCCTCTGCTTTCGGCTCAGGTCATGATCCCAGGGTCCTGGGATTGAGCCCCACATCGGGCTCTCTGCTCCGTGGAGAGCCTGCTTCCTCCTCTCTCTCCCTGCCTGCCTCTCTTGCATACTTGTGATCTCTGTCAGGTGAATAAATAAAATCTTTAAAAAAAAAAAAGGAGGGGGGAAGATGAGACAAAGGGACCAAACATTTTAACACATTCTTAGAAAGGATCTCTCCGTGATCCTGACATTCAGAGAAAAGTTGACCCTATGGGGGAGGAGGCCCCTTGACAGTTTCTTTGAAGTTTAGCTGCTACTGGGGAGGGGCCTCGTAGCAGGAGTTGTTATTCTTCTGCATCAGAAAGGCTTGGGGCACCTGGGTGGCTCAGTCGTTAAGCATCTGCCTTGACTCAGATCAGGATCCTGGGATCAAGCCCGAGCCCCATGGCTGGGATCAAGCCCCATCCCTCTCCAACTCCCCCTGCTGTGTTCCCTCTCTCACTGTGTCTCTATCAAATAAAATAAAATCTTTAAGAAAAAAAAAAAAAAAGGAAAGGCTTCTCGACCTTCTCAATTCACTAATCCGTATTGAACATCCCAAGAAGTGTCCTTTCCAAAAAAGAAAAAAGCTAGGTCACTTTGGCATGGAAGTTTATAATTTAAGCCAGAATATATCACCCATGGTACATGGAAACATGACTTCAGTGAACTTCTTTACAACACTGGTAAATGTTTTATCTGAGGTCACCAGGTTAGTCAAGAAACACACAAGCATGCATTCTACATTGTATAATTTAAAAGCTTTTATTTCCCCCCCAACACGAGCAAATGGGTTTCTTATTAGTTCAACTAGAAGTCTTCTTCCTATAGCTAGTTGCCTTTCTCATTGACTATGTCATTGGTGGGAAAACTGCTTTCTCACGGGGGAAGGGTGAGATTTCATAGAGACACTCTGAGCTCGTCATGCACAGTAAGGAGACGGTCTGGCCCAGCAGCTTCCAAAAGAGTCTTGGGGTTGACGAATCCCTTCAGCTAACAGCCTGGGCAGGCAGGAGCGACCCAGGCTCATCGCCACCCACCCGTTGCAGATGCTGGCAGGCTCCTCCCGCCACAAGTGACAAAATGCAGCCCCTCTGGCCAGGAAGCCTGGAAGCCAAACGATCTCCTCAGTTCCTGCCACGTCCCCTTCCTCGATCCGGTGGCCTGATGCAGGAGTGTTCTAGCCCAGCAAACAACTGGCTTCCGCTTCGGGGTCCAAGCTGCACTCTTCCAGTGCGAAACTGGTCTTCACTCAAATGTTCAGAGCTCACGCAGATTTTGGCCTGTGCTTCAGGAGGCAGTTTCTGCTCTCCTAGGAACAGTGGCTTTGTATCAGCAGAAGCACAGAGACCCAGGCAAGCGCGGGTAAGGAGGTCGTGGGGGCGCCGCTGCCGGATGTTCTCTGCGCGTGCATCACGGCGAAGACCGCATTCGTGTCGTTGGTGGGTAACTCTACATTACAGATCATGCCTTCACAGCAGGACCTGCACTCCTGTCACAAAAGCAAGACGACAGGGGAAAGAGAGTGAGCAACGGGAAAGAGAGGAAAGGCTGAAGCAAAGAGCCCCCGAAGCAAACTTCTTCAGCGCTGAGACTGGACAGAATTAGAGTTCACCAGCTCATCCAGTCTACGAGAGCATCAGGCCCCCTTGAGTAACTTTCCCCCCGACTGACCCGGCAATACAGATGATCTTGAAGTAAGGACGAATCTTTTCATTTAACAGAGATTTATCTGCAGCGAGCCAAGCATAAGCACATTGGAAAGAAGACGAAGGGGAATTGAATAAGACTACCTGACTGAGTCAACAAATCCTCTAAGGTTTGTAAGGAAACACACTGAAACAAAAATGAAAGCGAGGAGCCTTTTGGACTGCTCATTGATTTTCTTTCTCCGTACTACTTGTTAGGGGATAGTAATGGCTCTCTCTTGTCTATACTAACACCTGATTCCTATCATTACAGCAGCAATGGCTTGCTAATTATAGCTGCTGGGTGGTGAAAAAGGCTTGCTCCCACCCAGCACAAGATGTTTTCAGGGGAAGCAATCTCCTGTCATAATACCTGGACCGATGCTTCAGCCTGATAAAGCCAGCCAGCCTGGAACGATGCTTCAGCCTGATAAAGCCAGCCAGCCGTTCACGGAGGCTTCCAGGCTGGCTGGCTGAGAAAAAGGCAGCAGCTCCGAAGAACCTTTATGGGCAGCTTTCAACCCTGGGTGCATAGGAGAATCTCCTTGGGGAGCTTTAAAAAAGAAAGATGCTGATGCCCAGGACCCCAGCCTGAAGTTCCGTTTTGGCCCATCTGGGATCCCCTTCCCCCACGACATAGCTGTGGAGGTTCCCTGGGAGACTGTCCTACGGAGCCAGAGCCGAAAGCCACTGGTGTCAGAACCACTTTCTGTACACATCAACTAAATCAAACTCTACAATCTCATGAAACTAACACACTTTTCAAGTCTTTTTTTTTTTTTTAATAAACATTTCACAATTCCAGGCATATAAGAGAGGAAAACTCATTTAGGACAAGAAAGTCGAGATCGGGTGATATGAAATCTATCTATAGTTCATCCTATTAAACAGATGAACTCTTTCAGACTCTCGCTTCCTCATCTAAGCTGAGGTAGGGGGTAAGACCAGGACTCCTTGGTCAAAGTGTCCCCATTTCCCTCTCCCCACCTTCCAGCTTCCCTGGGCAGTGTGCTTGGTGATACCTGGCCAAAAGCAAAATCTGTGAGCGGGGCTCTGTGGGTTTGTCTTTCTCTCGCGGATGGTTTGCTCTCAGGCTTCCAGAGCAGACTTCAATCTACCCAAAGTCCGAGGTCTTGGGTGTAGTTGTGTGGCCTGGGAATTATCAGTTGTTTTGGGTAATGTTATTTTTCCTTGAAGGACAGAGAGTTTGCAACTTCTCTGTGGTCTCCGTTGCATCACTGTCAGGGAGTCCTTCCCCAAAGAGTAAATGCATACACCATCTCGTTCATCCTCCCTGCCTTTCCACTACGTGTAACTAACCATCAGGAACAAAACACCTCACACACTTTGCACACACAACGCCTTACTGTATGTTCAGAATCGCGGCTGTGGCGGCAGCCAACAAAATGGCATTCCCTTCTGGAGGCACATTTTTTGGTGATGGACGTACTTCTTCCGCGACTGGTGAAGTGATGAACTGTCAGACAGTACCGTGCGTCTAGGCAAGAGGAAGAAAGCAGGCTCGTGTGTCACGTTGCCAAAGAGAGACTCAAAAATCACTTCACGGGACTAAACTTCAGGATGATCCTTAGGCTTCCAGGCATCTCCCACTGCAGGGAGGAGTGGACACCTGGCCTTTAGTGTCCACTAAAGCTGACCTGAGGTCTGCTATTTCATATCAAAGTGCCTGTATCTCTCTCTCCCCCTAGGAAACACAGGTTCTAGGACTCTATGAAACGAGCAGTGTAAATGCAATGGGCGAGAGCACTTGGGTGTACTAGTCAGCATTTGTTTCTTGTCTACCAAGAGGCAAGAGGTGAAATGAAAAGCAGATGCTTCAAAGTATACATCAAGACCAGCTTCCTGATGCACCCAGTTCCTACCCACGCTCTAATCCCCCCAGCATGTTTGACTTTTCCTGAGTACTCCCATTTTTCTCCTCTTTCTTTACTCTTACTCCTTCTGTCCCCTCCCTGCCAAGCACCTAGCTCATTTCTACAACCTTCCTTAGGGCTTTAAGCACTCATGTTTTACTACTTTGAAAGAAAGTGATCTCATTCACTATCCGAGGACCTTCCGCTTTAGTTTCGTATCTCTGTAGTGATCTCAGGCCACTGCAATGCTCCTTAGTTTACTGAGAAGGGACGACAGCGGCAATATCATAAGATAGGGGGAGGGGGAGACTTGTTTAATACAGAGAACACCCGGCTTCACAGAACGGCCTCGGTCACAGGTGAGCCCCTTCAGGTCCTTCAAGCTCACTCTCTTTTAAATAAAATGATGTTAAGTAGGGCGCCTGGGTGGCTCAGTGGGTTAAAGCCTCCGCCTTCTGCTCAGGTCATGGTCCCAGGGTCCTGGGATCAAGCCCCGCATCGGGCTCTCTGCTCAGCAGGGAGCCTGCTTCCTCCCTTCTCTCTCTCTGCCTGCCTCTCTGCCTACTTGATCAAAAAAATGATGTTAAATAAAAAGTATGCTGACATTTTGATAGGGCTGTTGTAACTTCAAATAATACTAACACCTACCAAGTGGGTACCAGCAGCTACACACTCCAGCATGCATTCACCCAGCCAATACTCACGATAAGCCTTAAGACAAGTCATATTAATACTATTGTACAGATTAAAAACAACAACCCAAAACCAAGGCCCACAGTTACATCGGGTAGAAGGTGGTGGAAGGTAGGATTCTAACCTGGGCCGTTTTCTAGGGTTTTGTACTCTTCCCCAGAACACTATTCTGCCTCTTGGCATACTCAGTATAAAACCAGATGGTGGTATGGGGCGCTTGACAGGAGTAACTGACTTCCGCATTCGGAAGGAAAAGGAACGACTGTAATGTTTTGGAAAGGCATTTCAACTTAGACTTCAAACAAAGGAGAGCTGAAAACTGGTAGCTGTGTTGTTCATATAAAATGTCACCCATGCTAAAGCAGCCCTGGAAAGTCAGAACAGAAGCCAGGGTAAATAAAACAAGAAATGTCATTCTTGTCATATCCTGTTACACAGAGAACCACTCTTAACAACACTGACAGACCACAGAAGGAAAACTCAAAGGTGAAAAGGAAACCTGAGATGACATCCAACAATAGCTGTGGGCCTGTTTGCCCCAAGAAATGGTTGACTATCACTTCCCTAAATAATGGCAAGTTGTACAAAATTACAGCCTCGGTTAGAATTCCAGATGGTCTGTATCTTTGGGGCTTGACTGGAGAACAGTCAAGAATGTACCCTCATGCACACTGGAACATGGGGTTTTTCATGGCGAGCTCTTTAAACAGCAGGTGTTCAGGGTGGACCTGGAAGTGTCCACTGGCTTCGCTTTCCCATCTCTGACATTTGCTTGGTGGTAGAAAGCTGCAGCATTCCTCCTTTATTCACGTGTTTCAACAGAGATAAAACTCCAAAACCCCAAATATCCGTGCACATTCCCATTAAAAATGACTTTGATGAATAAATGACAATTTGGAGCGTCACGCACAGACCTGGGGGAACAGTGTTTTGATACAATTCAAAATAATACAGTCTGTGAAGATGAAGCACAAGAAGCTGGACATCAATGCCCCAATTTACTACTGTGTTAATCCTTACCATTGAGTGTTTCAGGGGAATTTAAAGCAAATAGCAAAAGAATGTTACCCACCTTCTGAAATAAGGTAATAACTAAGATACATTTCTGTGCAAAATGTAGAAATATCCAAATGCATAACATACATTCATGTATTCACAAGCATGTACCCAACTGAGGGTCACTCTACAGAAACATAAAAGAACCTCAAGAAAAAATTATAATAGTTATTTTTGAAAAGAAATAGTGACAAACACTGTCCACGTAGATATCATAACCATTTGTGCTAATTTACAGAATCAGGGTCCCAGGCCCCCAAAAGGTCTGCAGTGTGGACTATTTCTTGGGGCCACACACTGGCTTTCTCTGGAAGAGGTAAGGCTATTTCACTGCCTTATAGAATATGATACAGAAATTTCCAAAAGAGTCAAGGTACCAGAACACCAAAACTGGTCATCTTTAACTCTGGAAGAGATTGTCGGTTGGCTAGTTGGCTTTTCTTGGCCTTTTAGGTCTAAAAACCTAAAAAAAACCGGTACCTGCTAAAAAATCTGAATGGCCTGATCTTCTTATAGCTCTAAGTAGAGCTTTCCAATTCCAAATCCCCCGTCAGCACATCCGGTCTGCTTTACCGCCACGTCTGTATATATTAAATCACTGAACTTCTTGTCCCTCAATTCCTACCACCTAGTCCTAGTTGCCATCTTCTCTTGCCTGAAGACAATGAAAGACCCCATCTGGTGTCCCCTTCTACTCTTGTCCCCAACCACCGGCTCTTCACGTAGCAGGAGAGCAGTATTTTAGAACACAACTAGTATCCTGTATTTTCCTAGCATACAACCCCCTCCTGCCTTCCCATCACATTTATAATGAAATCCAAATTCGACCAGAAAAAGAAGATCCTATGTGCCCCGGTCCTTATTTCCATGAGACCCCTTCTCTATATCCCACTAAGTTTTAATGGCCAGTCTTCTTCCTGTTGACTGAAGAGACCAAATCTTGTTCTCTTGCAGACTTTGCATTTGGGGTTCCCTCTTCCTAGCATGTTCTTTCTACAGATCTCAGCATGGCTGCCTTGTTTTGGTCAGTCAGGTCTTAGTTCCTCAGAGATTTTCCTGACCACCTAATCAAAGGCATGTGTTCATTCTATCAACAAATATTTACTGAGTGCTTAGTATGGGCCAGGCAACTGGACTGGGCACTAGGGATGTGTCAGTGAACTAAGCAAACTAAGAAGATACTCAAATGTTTGTCAAATGAATGAATGAGTTACCAAAGCATCAATGTATCTCAAGAGTATAAAAACCTTTCTTTGCTTCAGCCAGTACGTATGACCTTCCTAGAGGTATCATCAAGCATTTCTGAAATTCCTGGAATGCCTTAGACAATATTGTGGTTTATTTGTTCTGCCTGATAAACACTATTTAAGAAATTCTTGTTGGAGACCCATACACATTGACAAATTGAGGGTATGCCATCAGTTTCCAAATACTGTCAGAATAGTCTAATATCTGCATAGTCTCTTAAATCTCTGATTTACACAGAACTTCATCAGCCTGTTGATATGCTAATCCCATTATATTTGGCATGTCTGATCAGGGCCAGTTAAGAGAGACCTAAATGAGGTAGGATCACAAGAGCGTCTTCCAAATTCAACACACTTACTTTGTGGACACCATTTGTCTTCTGCCCATCGATTGCAGTTATAATTATCTCCTGCATTTTCACAAGTAAAACACTTGAAGCTGTTTGGAAATGGCGTAGCTTTAAAGAAAAATGCACGGTGAAACAGAAAGGTTACAAAGGACAAACTTTCAAACATCAAAGATGGCACAAAATTAGCAACTTTTGTTAGATCAAACAAAACGTACGAGCCATCATCCTGAGAACTGCTGTTGCTAGCGAGCTGGACGTAACTGCCAGACTTCGGAGCATGTTCTTTATTCCCTTTTCTTTAAATGCTTTGCCTACTTATCTACTACAAAGTAAGGAAAATGATTCCACAAGCCACTCTGAAATATTGCTCCATTACAATTTATAACTTGGGAATAAGTGCGAATTGAGAGAATGGGCAAGGTAGGGATAGTGTCAGAACAAATAACTTGGTACAGAGTGGCCCCTGAGAAGAACTAGAGTCAGATAAGTGCGAGCTTGAATTCTACTCTTCCCACTAAGTAGCTGTGTGGTTTTTATATTTCCAAGAAATAATAATATTTACAGTAACACTAACAATGAAGATCCCCAGGACATGCAGAGGAATGCTGAATATTAAACAGGAGGTTGCAATAAAAATATCTAAGAGAGACCGTGCCCCCCTATCAAATCATGCCAGTTTCTGTCCACATGCCCTTCCATTACAGCAATCTCACTTGATGTATGTCAATTATCACAGCATTAGACCTCAGTCAGGAATGTAACATTTCCTATAAGGATGGAAGTAATTCTCGGGCTCTTATGCTCAGGCTAGAGTGTTACAGAAAGCAGGAATTATGACTGCTGGCTATCTGCATTGAAAGCAACTAGAATGTCCTTTTTGTCTCTATCCTTTTTTTTTTTTCCTACCTTGTACCTTGTTGTTTTAATGAGCAAGAAGTCTTAAGTATAATGAATTTGACCTTTCTTTACAAGCCATGATATAAAATCTTGTGTAAAACTTTCAATTCTTCCATTTCTGGAGAATAAAACAGATAAAGATCAAGGAGAACCCCAAACCACCCTAGTAACCTGGCCACACATTGGTCAAAATTTTGTTTTCTTTTTTTTTTTTTTTTAAGATTTTATTTATTTATTTGAGAGAGAGGCAGTGAGAGAGAGCATGAGCGAGGAGAAGGTCAGAGGGAGAAGCAGACTCCCCGTGGAGCTGGGAGCCCAATGTGGGACTCGATCCCGGGACTCCGGGATCATGACCTGAGCCAAAGGCAGTCGTCCAACCAACTGAGCCACCCAGGCGTCCCTTTTTTCATTTTTTTAAATGTGTTTTTTCCTTATCATAAAATTGTAGTAGACCTAAAAAGTTGAAAATGTATAATTTAGATTTTATGAAAACTATGTCTGTGCCATGTCATAAATAATGTAATATAATATTGTATATTATATTATATATATATTATATTGTATATATAAATAATGTAATATAATAATGTAATATTATCATTACCAATTTAGAAATGTATAATTATACATTAGAACTGTATAATAAATAATAGTTCAAGGTGTGTGTGTGGTACACATGTGTACATGTGTGTATAATATATATGTGTATGCACATGCACACACAATGTCCTAAATAATAATAAAGCAAAGTAAAGAACAGTAATGATACAGGTTTCATTTAAAAGTAGTATAGGGGTGCCTGGGTGGCTCAGTCAGTTACGTGTCTGACTCTTCATTTCAGCTCAGTTCATAGTCTCAGGGTCATGGGATCAAGCCCTGCATCAGGCTCTGCATTCAGCACGCACTTTGCTTGAGATTCCCTCCTTTTCTCTCTTTCTGCCCTCTCCCTACTCGCATGCATGCTCTCTCTCAAATAAATAAATAAATCTTAAAAAAAAAAAGTAGTAGTATAAATACAGTGGCTCCTAAACCTGGCTATGCATCAATAATATCAGGAAAGCTTTTCTAAAAAGAAAAGGGGGTTGGGGAGAGAAAGAAAAGAAAAAAATAATCTGCATCCACCCTTCTGACAACTGAATCTCTGCAGAAGGGACCAGGGAATATGTAGTTTTAAAGTCTTTTATCATGATTCTGATACTCTTCCAGGTGTGGGAACCCCAGGCGTTGGTGTTTCTACCAAACAATTGTTATCTACAACAATCTTTCCCTAATAAAACATATCAGAGAAGTTTTACTTGTCTGAAGAGAAAGGAAGACAGAAGATATCTGTATACAAGCACATATATACACATATATATATGTAAAGTGCAGAGTCTGCTTGAGATTCTCTCCTCCTCTCCCTTGGCCCCTCCGTGTTTGTGTGCTCTCGCTCTAAAATAAATAACATCTTTTTAAAAAAATATATATATTTATTTTATCCTATAGATGATATTCACTGATAACTTTTTTTTTTTTTAAGAGATTAACGGGAAAGTTTTCTTTCTTTTTTTTTTTTAAATATTTTATTTATTTATTTGACAGATAGAGATCACAAGTAGGCAGAGAGGCAGGCAGAGAGAGAGGAGGAAGCAGGCTCCCTGCTGAGCAGAGAGCCCGATGTGGGGCTCGATCCCAGGTCCTGGGATCATGACCTGAGCCAAAGGCAGAGGCTTTAACCCACTGAGCCACCCAGGCGCCCCAAAAGTTTTCTTTCTAATAGTGACTGCGCATTATCAATAAAAATCCAAGTAGTCTTTCCCTCTAAATTTCAAACAAACTAACCTGTTCCAAAATTGTTAATGACCATTTGAAAGAATGTATCATTCATGGAGAGACTTCCTACAGCCATTATCCTTCTACAAGGAACAGATCAACAAAGAACACTGAATTTTCTCTGCTAAGCCGTTCTTGGGAACAATATTCAAGAGCTTATTTTAAACAAGAACCCCTTGGAAACTTCAGCAGAAAGCCAAACCATTTTAAAGAAATAGAGCAAACTTCTGTCACCATGAATTACCCCTCCCCACAGAAGTAGGGAAGACTTCCTGGTTTATTCTAGGTGTAAACCAAATGTTCCAGAGCAGGCAAAGTTACGATAGGTGGAAAGAGGGTCTCTGAATGGTCACCATGACCCCACAGCCATGAATTATGACTTGACCAGTGCTTACGGTCCACAGGAGGCCTCACGTTGTAGAAGTTGATGTTCTTGCCCAATGCCCAGTTTTCTGACAAGATGAAGACCTGGACAGCAGCGACAACCAGAGCATGGCGGAGGGGCAGCATTCTGACCTTGGCTGTGGGAAAATCCCGACTCACATATCTACGACGAAGAGAGAGACAGGTCACAGTTATCTGCATTTGGTGTATCAGTAGGAGAATGTTTTGCTTCCCTTTGGAAATCCTGATTATTCAAATATATTCCACCATCTACTTGTTCTGTAGGGCCCATACCTGTGGTAAACGGCATTCTTCCCACACAGGTGAAAGGTTTTGTTGTTGTTGTTGCTGCTGTTTTTGGTTTTTTAACTTATTTTTTTAAGATTTTATTTATTTATTTGACAGAGAGAGAGATCACAAGTAAGCAGAGAGGCAGGCAGAGAGAGAGGGGGAAGCAGGCTCCCTGCTGAGCATAGGGCCCGATACGGAGCTCCATCCCAGGACCCTGAGATCATGACCTGAGCCGAAGGCAGTGGCTTAACCCACTGAGCCACCCAGGTTACCCTGTTTTTGGTTTTTTAAATGATTTTATATATTTATTTGACCAAGAGAGACACAGCGAGAGAGAGGACACAAGCAGGGGGAGTGGGAGAGGGAGATGCAGGCTTCCCATAAAGCAGGGAGCCTGAGGTAGGGCTCGATTCCAGGACCCTGGGATCATGACCTGAACTGAAAGCAGATGCTTAATGACTGAGCCACCAAGGTGCCCCCACACAGGTGAAAATTAAGTGATTACTGCCTTCTACTGGTCAGGCTTTGACACTAGCCAGCAGAGCTGGAGCCAGACACCTAAAGGCCTTCCAGGCTCCAGTAGAACAAGCCGCTGCAGGGGTATGGCTGCACCCCATTCTCTCAATGCCTGAGGCTAACTGGGGTGCTTTGTGCTGAATCACCCAATCTCTTACTGACCAGGGTTCAGAGCATGGTTCCCTGAAGTTATACCAAGCCACCTTTCTGTCAACACCATTCCTTGAGTAAACACTCAAGTTTGCGAAATTCTGCAACATTTTCAGAACCTGGAAGGAATCATAAGAGTTGGAGCAGTGGGAAGCACGGTCCGTAAAAGAACAATGAATTTGAGAAAGTGAGTCTCTGCTGGATCCTAGAGCACAAAGGCATGGAGAAGAGAAAGGAGTCACTGTAAAAATGCCATCCCTAGGGGCGCCTGGGTGGCTCAGTGGGTTAAAGCCTCTGCCTTCAGCTCAGGTCATGGTCTCAGGGTCCTGGGATCGAGCCCCGCATCGGGCTCTCTGCTCAGCTGGGAGCCTGCTTCCCCCCACCGCCCCGCCTTTCTCTCTGCATACTTGTGATCTCTCTCTCTCTCTCTGTTAAATAAATAAATAAATAAAATATTTAAAAAAAAAAAAAAGAATGCCATCCCCACCTGTGTCTGTCATACCTGGTGCAAGAAGCTGCCAGTAGGTTCTAGAGGAAGCAGAATAAAAGTTCTTTGAAAAGCTGAAAACCATATAATGTTAGTCCTAGCCCACAAATACTACTCAAGTTTTCAAAGACTTAAAGTAGGCAGGCTTGGTACCCATGAAACAACAGATGTCCACAGAGCACTGAGTAAGATGGTTCATCTTAAGTTCCCAGAGGTCCTATCCTCTAGAAGCAACCTGGTAGTGAGAAGATCTTCAGAAGAGATGCTAAGAACCTATTGTGTCACCATAAACTCGTTCTCTTTGGCAAGGGGGAGGTGTGGGAAGCGGAAAAGAATGTAACTTGGAGTCTAAAGACTTTGGTTCAGGTATTGGCTCTGCTCTCTATTAGGTGCCTGAACTTGGGCAAGCTCTGGAAGCTCTATTAACCTCAATTTCCTCATCTATAATGTGGCTTAATAACACCTGTTCTGCCCACATGTCGGGGTACTTGTAAGCATCAAATATAGGCTCTGGTAGACTCACATAGGATAGTGTAGTAACAGCACTTGTAATACGAGTCTGTGAAAATGCTAGAATCTTAGAGTTCAATAATATTGCCTGAGTTCATTTTCTTCTTGCTGAATCAGCTGATCTCGGTAGGTTTAGGGAATTTTTCAAAGAAGAAAAGTGTGATCTCTGCACATTTAAGCATAATCCTTCACATGGAGATTTTGTCTGAAGCCAGGCTACTAATGCATGGAATCTGGGGATTTTACTTTTCTTGTGTTGGGAGTAGATTGGTTTTCCATGTGTGGCTAATGTCTATCTATGGAGATGGAACTGGAGAACAGACAAAATACAGCCACAGCACCCCCATCCCTACAGACAGCTTCTGTCACTGAGAACTGAGTCTCCAAGGAAGTACTCAGTGTAAAGGAAAACCTGGCAAGCTTCAAAAATCAATAGTGCAACTCTCTATATACTGCATTTCATTTCAGTTCAGGACAGAATGAGACCTACTGTTTCTATATATTTTTTATATATCTTTTACATGAGAAAAAATGTATATATATTTTTTCCTGGTTCCACTTTAGAAACCAAAACTGACTTTTCAGTTATCAGATTTCCAAATCCTATACATATGCTCTTTCTGAAGAAATAGACATTTCTTACAGCTAACTGTATTACTCCTTACAAACAAGTCATTACACTGGTACAAATTCTACTTCTCTATTCATTTCTCTGAGTTGGACAGTTCCATATTCATTATGAATCTGGAGCCCAGGAATGAAGACCCCTGCTTTACACCAGTGGGGAGTCTTTGAGTAGGGGAGACTAATCCCTCTTTCAAAAACCTCAAATTCACTGTGTTCCAATAGCCACCCTGTATGATGTCTATGATTATAGATTGAAGAGTCATACTGTCTACATTCAGTTCCTTTTCTATCACTAAGCAAACGTGGGACTTCAGACAAGTTGATTAAACTTCCCAAGCCTCAGCTTACCCATCTGTAGAAGAGGTATAACAAGAGTCCCTACCCCAGGGTGTTGAAGCACAGACTAAATGACACCACGTGTATGAAGCACTCTACCAAGTGCTTCATACACGTGGGCACTTTCTATCTGGTAGTAAAAAGCATTGGCTCAAATACATCTTTCCAAACACAGAGCCTCATGCAAGTTCCTTAATCTCCCATACAACAACTTATGCATCTATAAAATGGAAGTAATAACACTTACCTCATAAGGTTGTGGGAATTAAATTAGTTGATATTATGAAGCACTTGAACTATCTTATCAGCTATGTTCACCATTTTCTACTACTCTCCAGGTAAACATGCCCTCTGATGAACCAGAAATCACAAGCCAGAATCCCTGGTTTGCCTCATGTAATCTCTATGTGAGACAGAAGCCCATTCCTTCACTCAACATGGCATTACTGACATGTAGTGCATAGAAAGACCTTGTTATTACTGGATCTCCAACAAGGTCTTTGCTCTCATCATGTCTGCATTTTAGAAGGAGAAGATAGGCAATAAATATGGGAAAAACATAATTTCAGATAATCCTAATTCTGAGATAAGTACAATAAAGAGATGTGTTAGAACAGGAGGAGCTACTTTACGTATCTGGTGGGCCCAGGATGAGAAGAAAGCATCCATGTAAAGAATCAAGAAATAAGATACCATGGTCCCAAGATAAGGAGTGTGCCTTGTTGAGGAACTCAGAAAGTGGCCAGTGTGACCAGCGTGTTCCCGGAAGGGGGGCCCAGATCATACAAGCACTTACAGGCCATGGCAATGATTTGGGATCTAACAAAAATCAAGGAATTATTTGGTTTTAGATTTCTCTAATTTTGAAAAAAATGGTTTGTCTCTACAGAGTGATAGGTCCCAAATCCTTAGCCTTATTTCTAACTCCCAGAATAAAGGAATGCCAATAATAGAGAAGATAAAGGAATGTAGAATTCACCTATCTGGGAATCCCAAAGGCATCTCTGAATAAAAGAGTGGATGGGCAGACGACTTAAAATCAACCAAAGGAACAACACACGCAAGGATTAGATTTGTATTTGGGCTTTTCCATTCTTCAAAACAGCACCATAGGGAAGGTGGCCTCGTTACGGTTGTACAAGAGAGGTTCAGAGACTGTGCATAAAGACCCTAGCACACTGCCTGGAACATCCCCTCAAAACATGGCCACATAGCTTCCTCTAGCCCGCTACCCTTGAGCAGTAGTGAAAAACAAACTGTAGGAAAATTGCTTCCAAATGGACTGGTGTCTTTTCACTTTGTTTTCAACTAAAACAGCACAGCCTTATTCCATCAAAATTCTCTAGAACTGCAGAAGTTTTACCTGTCAAATGAGGAAAACACTAAATAAAAACATCGCCTATTTTCCAGAGCCAGCTCTATAATCCACTCCCCTACCCTGCTTTTCCCCTAAGTGCCCAGATCCATCTCTATATGCTCTGCAGTGGGTAGGTTTGTGTTAAATGACTGTTTTATCTTTCACAAACAAAAGACATTAGGATAATGAAAAAGCAAATGACTAAGTATGGTATCTGAAAGTTGTTTTACATTTAGAATCATTTCACAGAGACTCTGAACTAAAAACCATCTGCCGGGACTCTGCTGAGTAGGCTTTCAGTGCGGTCTCGGTTACAGAACAAGGTTACCGTAGAGCTTGGATTTTGCTCCAAAAGGAAAACAAAAAAATCTTTATTCTGTTACTTTCTCCAGGACTATCACATAAAGCAGAGTTCTTCACAGGGGTGAGGGGTGACCTGTAAGCTTCTTAGGGTTATATGCAAAATTTTGTGTCTATACTTTTTTTCCCCCTAGGCTGAGTATCTCAAAGGAATCAGACCCAAATGATAGTGAAGAGAGGCTGCATGCTGTTTCAGGATACAGCTGTCATGATCGGGCTTCCTTTGACTTAGATGTTTATATGTTTGGCACTAAGAAAATTCCGTACATACACCAGAGATGTGGCATACACTCCTCAAGTTCAAGGGTAGCTCAAAAACATTTCTCCCCAGACAGAGCACATTATTTTTATACTATTTTCCCAGATGGTAGGCCTGGTCAGAAACCCCTCACCTGCGGTGCTGGCCTTCCATTTGTTTTATGATCTTCTCTTTGGAAAGTATGATAATTCTTGTTTGAGAAGGCAGTGTGCTTCTTTGCCAAAAGATGGGGTGCTTTCTCCAAAGCACCTTTATAGGGATACCACAGGGATGGGCAACTCTCAGGCCTTCCAGGAAATGGCAGGTAGCCAGATTTATAAACTTACAAAACCCGCTTGATACTTTGGCCTACTACTGCCCAGAGTAAAGGACCTACACAGCACTTGGTCCAGAAGCATGACTATGTCCCAGGCCTGAGTAGTCATCATCATCATGTCCTATACATGGCATCTTATTCATCCACAGAAAACGTGCAAAGCTGATGGGAGCTTCAAGAAGCAGCATACCCCTGACACCATAAATAATCTGGGGGCAGGAACGTGACCTATGTTATTTTTAAATTACCTGGGTCAAGGCTCAGTGCATGGTAAATACCCTGTAAACACCTTTTTTAATAGAACCAACATCTTAGCTATGACCTAGAAGGAACACTTCCCTTAGCAAGTAAGACAGAGATTGTGGGCAGTAAGGAATTGGTAGTGTCCAAAGATAAAGAAATGGACTCACAAGGACAGATGAAAAAGAAGAGTCCAGATAGATGTGGTAAATACCGGTACTTCCTGCACAGTTGCTGAAAATGAGTCAGCAAGCCAAGGCTAACTCCAGCTGCCAATAAAACAAATGACATGGATAATTTAAAGGAGGCAGCTCTGCTAAGTCCAACATGCCCATCAACACTCACATTCACACCTTCCTGAAAGCATCACTTATCCCGCAGTAAGACACTTTAATGACAAACTTTAATAGGCCTGGCTTCTCTTGTAAAAAGAAGGAAGGCAAAGTGGAAATTCAAAATGAGTGCTGAAATTTTACTCAGAACGAATGGACGCAATGAAAACACTGCTCTCAAGAGGAGAAACTTGCCAGAAAACTTTACCATCCGCAACAAAGGTTATGTTACTTATTTCTGGCTGTTGGGCCAGGTGGGCCAATGGAGATACTCTGGTTCCCATTAAATTCAAGAACAGTGTTTCATGGGACTTATGCCAGACTCTGTGCTAGTTCCCTTCTTTGCAGGGGGACTGAGTTCTCAACTGCTAACCTTGCCTGGCCATGGAGAGCCCCACTCCTGAGACGAGAGCTTCTACCTTCTCTAATCAGTATTCTATTTCTGATACATGAAAAATCTTTCTTCCCCCTAAGTTTAAATATAAATTTCTTGGGGCACACAGGTGGCTCAGTCAGTTAAGTGTCTGCCTTCGGCTCAGGTCATGATCCCAGGGTCCAGGGAACAAGCCCTGAGTTGGGCTCCCTGCTTGGCAAAGGGCCTGCTCCTCCCTCTGCCCTGGCCCCTTCCCACCCATGCTCACTTGTTTGTTCTCTCTCTCTCTCTCTTGCAAGTAAATAAATGAAATCTTTAAAATAATACATAAATCTCTTCAAAGATATTTAATCTAGCCTTTTTATGTGCCTGGAGCAAAATACAGGAGAAAAATTAACCTTATGCCCAATCTATGATTTTCATCAGAAAATACAAATTCTCCATGGACAACAACATTCACTAAGGAAAAATAGGGTCATGACTCAACCTCTCATTACCAGCTTATCCAAATCTTAAAAAGTAGTAGGACTATAAGTCACGTTTTTATACCAGGTACTCTGCTGAGCACTTAGCAAATAATAAATAAGAGACATAATCCCAGTACTCACACATATCATTGGGGCCAAAATCTCAATGTAAGATGTGTCCATCAAGGGTTAATATAATCATTTTTAAAAGGAGGAAAAACAACAGACTTTAGATTCTGAAAGGGCACCCAGAATAAAAATAAAATTCTGGTACTACTTTTTTTTTTTTTTTACGGGATCAGCATTTTTTTTAAGTTTTTATTCAAATTCCAGTTAGTTAACATAGAGTGTAATGTAAGTTTCAGGTGTACAATGTCATGATTCAACACTTCCATACAACACCCAGCACTCATCACCCAAAATGTCCTCCTTAATTCCCATCACCTATTTAACCCATCCTCTCACCCACCTCCCCTCTGGGAATCATCAGTGTGTTCTCTAAGAGTCTGTTTCTTGGTTTGCCTCTTATTTTCCCCCCTTTGTTCATTTGTTTCTTAAACTTTACATATGAGTGAAATCCTATGGTATCTGTCTTTCTCTGACAGATGATGTTGACAGTGATGTTGAGCATATTTTCATATATCTGTTGGCCATTTGGATGTCTTCTTTGGAGAAAGGTCTAGTCATGTCTTTAGCCCATTTTTTAACTGGATTATTCATTTTTGGGGTGTTGGATCTTTTAGGTTATTTATAGTATACTTTGGATACTAACTCTTTATCTGATATTTCATTTGCAAATATCTTCTCCCATTCCATAGGCTGCCTTTTAGTTTTGTTGACTGTTTCCTTCACTGTGCAGAAGCTTTTTGTCTTGATAGAGTTCTGATAGTTCATTTCTGCTTTTGTTTCCCTTGCCTCAGGAGACCTATGTAGAAAGAAGTTGCTATGGCTGATGTCAGACAAGTTACTGCCTCTGTTCTCTTCCAGGATTTTTATGGTTTCAGGTCTCACATCTAGATGTTTCATCCATTTTGAATTTATTTTTGTGTATGGTTAAGAAAGTGGTCCAGTTTCATTCTTTTCCATGTAGCTGTCCACTTTTCCCAAAACCATTTGTTGAAGAAACTGTTATTTTCCCATTGGAGATTTTTTTCCTGCTCTGCCAAAGATTAGTTGACCATAGAGTTGTGGGTTCAATTTCTGGGTTTGCTATTCTGTTCCACTGATCTATGTGTCTACTCTTGTGCCAGTACCACACTGTCTTGATGATTACAGCTTTGTAATAAAACTTAAAATCTGGAATTATGATGCCTCCAGCTTTGCTTTTCTTTTTCAAGGTTGCTTTGGCTATTTGGGGTCTTTTGTGATTCCACACAAATTGTAGGATTGTTCATTCTAGCTCTGTGAAAAGTGGCATTTGTATTTTGATAGGGCTTGCATTAACTGTGTATGTTGCTTTAAATGCGTTATGTAGTATTAACATTTTAACAATATTTGTTCTTCCAATCCATGAGCATGGAATGTATTTCCATTTCTTTGTGTCATATTCAATTTCTTATGCAAACTATAAATTCTGCTTCTACGTTTACTAACCAGGTGACCACAGAGTTAAGAAATACTGTCCCCATTTGTCAATAAGATAAGGGAGGCTTAGAGCCATGTGGGTAAGTTTCTTAAGCTGTTGTAGGAATTGGGTGTGATCACACAGGTAAAGCAGCTTTTACTTAGAAGGCGTTGAAGAAATGTTAGATCCCTACCTTCCCTCCCCATTTCTTCAGACATCATTAGCAGGAGAACAGAGATAAGATTAAGGGATACAACTGTCCAATTCTGTTCCATACTAGCTGACCAGACCAAATCTGGTAAACAGTATTGATTTCTTTGCACTAATTTCTAAAGGATATTTAGGAATTATCTTTCTTGCAACCAAATGAAAAGGTGGAGAGAATCCAAGGTTCTTTCCACTTCTAATATTTTATGATTTTTATGGAAGGATACTAATGAAGATTTACAGTTATACCATAAAGTCATAAATGTAATACAGTATTCCCATATTTCAGATTCCTGCTATAATGTGCAGAAGGATAAAAACTTTTTAAAATCTCATCAATCATAGGATCAAAAATTCACAGAAATGAATATCTCATTTCTAAATAGCAGGCTGCACATTTTACAGTGCTAAAAAGTTTTTTCTACTACATGCAACCTGATAAAATGTCTAGAACAGTGCTAATATTAAAATAACATTATGCAAATGAACCTTAAATCTAACCATGAGTTAATACAAGGCAATAACTGTGCAATTTGGGTGGGAAAATAGTCAAATCAATTTTAAAGGCAACTATCTAAACATGATTCAAATTTTAAGAAAAAAAAACTAAAAAATAAAACCCTTCCCAAGTATTAGCTTTTCTACTGAGTTTTTGTAAAAAACATGAGTTTACATGTTTTGAGAAGGTTTTGATGACACTGGAAGAGATGGTTAAGAATTCCACGTGAACAAGATTAAAAAGCTTAGATGATTAGGAATTGGATAATGTGCTCCTTCTAAAAAGAATCAAGATTAGTTTGCCGGGTTTTATTGAACTATTTGGACAAATGGTGGGAACCTAATAAATAGATGTTAACTGATTAAATTCGAGAGTATCCTTCATACAGGTGAAATAATTTTTGCCCAGTTTATATCCATAAATGATTTTTAGGAGGCTTATGCCAAATCACTTATGCATTGAGGATCTCAAAATGCAGTGTAAAAACCTTATTAGATGAGAGGAAAGATCTTAACCGCTAAACTTCGTTCATCTACTGTGCATTACCTTTCGCTCTGTACTTCTTAGGGACTAAGGGGGACACATATTTTCATTATTTGATAAAAGCAAACTCTTTCTGATACTTAATCCTCAAACTGATGGGCCCTATGTCTCATCATACAGAGAGCACCAAACAACATATGGACGATGCCTGAAATTTGTTTCAAAGAGCTCCAGACGCATCCTTCAATTGGCCATTTCTTAAAAAAAAAAAAAAAAAAAGTCAAGGGCATAAAATTAAAAGATAATTCTATAGTGATATTTCTGCTGTCAGGGAGGCAAATGTGAGAGATTATTTTCTTTTCCATGAGAGAAGCAGGTCTTTAAATTTGAGAGAAAGATACCAGTGGACAGGCATTCTGCAAGAGAGCTGCAGGCACACAGGTGTTTAGTGCTGTTAATGAGCAATTCCACTGGCAGAACTACACAGACATAATCTAAGCGGCAGCACAGGCTGGGCACGGAAGACATTGTTTTTATGTCCCATACCCCTGCTTGCTTTACTGAACCCGTTTCTTTTAATAACCAATCAAGGCTTTCATAATAGAAATCAAGGCTGAAATGTCCAACAGCTGGCTAAGAATCCATTATTCTACATTTGTTGGAGGGATGTTTCTTGCCAAGCACACATTCTCATATTATATGGCATACACAACTCAACTGAGAAAATGTAGCTTTCAGGGTCAGCGTGTAGATGACTGCTAGGACTTCTGACTTCATTTGGTCTCAGCCGACATAGAAAAGGGACCATAAAAACAAAGTGTGCATAGAGATGTGTTCCTCATTTGAATGTCTCTGTATCTATTCTAACAGGAGAGAATGTCTTACAAAGCAGAGGTCTTAGGCAATCAATTCATCTGGATATGTGTACATGCATATATGCACTCCCACACACATACATGTACGTATGTGCATATACACAGACACAGATTTTTTTTTAAGATTTTATTTATTTCTTTGACAGACAGAGATCACAGGTAGGCAGAGAGGCAGGCAGAGAGAGAGGAAGGGGAGCAGGCTCCCTGCTGAGCAGAGAGCCGGATGCGGGGCTCGATCCCAGGACCCTGGGACCCTGAGCCAGAGGCAGAGGCTTAACCCACTGAGCCACCCAGGCGCCCCACAGACACAGATATATTTTATTGAATGATTTGATTGTTTAAGTGTCAACTACATGCCCGGTTGTAAAAGTGTCCCTAGAACTCTGTATGAAAGACTGTATTACCCATCATGTCAGCTGTTTTCAGCACCCACATGGTTATCTTCCAATTGGGAGAGGGTTAGGATGTAAAACTGTCACTCTATGTCTAGTCTGTCATCTTTCTTCTGCACTAGGGTTTTATGTCACTGACCATTGTTTATAGAGCCCCCACTAACTCAACTTCATTCTTGATTCTACAGCTGAAATAGATCACACAAGTAAACAACATGTTTGTGGATATCATTCTGAAAACAGAAGGGCATTTTTAAAAAACCACAAACTGTACACTATGGCAAAAGAATATCATGCTGACTTTTGCATAGTCACAAAATCCGGGGAAGATTAGTCAAAGAACTCTCTGGAAGCTGACAAGCTTATAAAAGCAATCCTAATAAAAAAAAATCTGCATTCTGCATATATAACAAAGTTACAGCATGTCACTTGCTCTATAAATTGTCACTATTACTTGGACCTACTTGGAGCAGAAGGAAATGTACATATATAAAGATACATATGTGCATAATTTCATATTCCCAGAGGAAACTGAAAAATTATGTGCATTAAATAGTATTTTAATTGCAACATGAAAAACTGCATTTAAGCAATAGTTCATGATTGCACAAGGGTAAAGTCAAGTGTAAATGTTGCCGAGTATAATGGCAGAAAAATGGGCTTTGTAGGCAGCCCAGTCTGGGTGTGAATTCTGACCCATCACTTGTTGGATCTACTATCTCTAGCCATTCCCTCTATTTCTCTGAGACTCAGTTTCCTTATCAGTAAAATAGAGATACTAAGTATCTGTTTTGCTGAAAGCTGTGAAAATTGGAGAATAAATAAGTCCTTACCCATTGCCATTGTTGTCAAATTATTAATGGGAAGTGAAATGCAGAGATTTATGGTTAGTTCCTCTATAGATTACAGGCTGGCAAATATTAAATTCATGCAACACCTACTTGATTAGGACTGAAATTCAATTTACATTTTTTCAGCTCTCAAATTCTATGATTGTCTGAGCATATATGAGAGAAGGGTGTAAAATTCCTCTGAAGACCAATTTTAGGAAAACTACTCTAGAATATATGTGGGAACAAGAAGCCTAAGTTTAGCATTTTCATTTATCTGTTTTCTGATAAATCTATATTCTTAGCCTTTACTTACACAATAGGCAGTTGCTCTTACAAAGTTTGCTTTCAAAAGCAGCAAGCTCTGTGCTTCACATGGGTCCTTACCTGTACTTGCCACTCGTCTTTAAAGGCCTAGTTCATGGGGCACCTGGGTGGCTCAGTCGTTAAGCTCTGCCTTTTTGATCCCAGTGTCCCGGGACTGAGCCCCACATTCCACATCCCTCATCCCGCATCGCATCCCACATCCCTCATCGGGCTCCCTGCTCAGTGGGAAGCCTGCTGTCCCTGTTCTAGTCCCCCTGCTTGTGTTCCCTCTCTCACTGTGTCTCTCTCTGTCAAATAAATAAATAAAATTTTAAAGGCCTAGTTCAAATATTTCTCATTCATTCAACCTTACTGTATCTGCTCCAGCCCGTGGGTTAGGCTCTACTCTGAAAAAGGCTTGGGGTTCGTTTGGGGTCAGAAGATTATATTCCTCCTTAGTTAGCACTGGATTGGGCACAGCAAGTTCTTAGTCCTTGCCTTTAGAGGAGCTGAGAATTTCTAAATGTCTCACACAATTGCAGGCATTCCCTATAAAAATACATTCGGAGGGAAAAAAAGCCTTTTTCATCATCTCGACCACAGAATTCCCATTTCAACTGTTTCGGTAGATTTTAGGCTAACGCTGTGGACATTGTGAGAACTCTCTTTTCAGCAATGTAAGTCTACCCAACTACGACCTAGTGTATTCATGTGTTGTTCAACACACACTACGGCAAGCTCAGAAAATGCTATGACCACACCATCTTCCCAAGCTATCCTCACAGGATGGAAGGGAAATGAACCCTCCAGGCTTTCACCTTTTGTCCTTCCAGACCTACCCTCTATCCCTCTCCACCCTGCTCTGTGCCCTGCAAAGCCAAGTAAAGACCACTCACACAGTTCTTTTTTCCACAGACTTCCAATTTAGTTTGACTAATGGCAGAAACTGGCAGGTTGGAGAATGGGAAGAAGTTGAAAGTGGGGTACATATTCCCTTGATTCACTCCTGCCTGGTTGTTATCACACCCCTCAGCTTCCATCTCATAGCTGACTCCACAGCTACCTTCTCTTGGGATCTGAGAGCCATTCTCTCTCCTTGTCCTGTGAGCCTATAGATTAAACTCTTCTCTGTTGCAGACCCTGGAGCATGGTACTATCTCTTGCTGGTTTTCCTAAATCTACCCATACCATTATAAACAGCACCCTATTAATTCTCTCAAATTATACCAGTCTGAATATGCCCTTGAATATGTCTGCCTGCCAAGTCCCAGCCAGGACCCTGACTGAGCCTTGAATCTGGCCCTAAAATACCAGGAGTCACTTTGGACCAAAGCATCATGGCTTTATTATTATACCGGACTTATTATACTTCTTTTTTTTTAATTTATTTATTTGACAGAGAGATCACAAGCAGGCAGAGAGGCAGGCAGAGAGAGAGAGAGAGAGGAGGAAGCAGATTCCCTGCCGAGTAGAGAGCCCGATTCGGGACTCGATCCCAGGACCCTGAGATCATGACCTGAGCTGAAGGCAGAGGCTTAACCCACTGAGCCACCCAGGCACCTCGGACTTATTATACTTCTTATAGGAACAGCTATTGTGAATAAACATTACTCCTTTAGTAGGTAAGAGTAAGAGCAAGTATTGCTATTGGCTTATAATAAAGCAACATTTGAATTTATTCTATGAACCTAGGTAAGAATGACGGCTGTAGAAAGAAAATGAGAATATTACATAGAAGATAAATCTATCTGAAGAATGTTACAATCTCAGACAAATATCACAAGTCCATCAAAATTAGCTTTATCTGTCCCTACTGTCATTGAAAAATAACATTAAATAAGTAAAGAGATAGGCAAATTCTTGAACGTCAATAAAAGAGCTGAGAAAACTGAACACATATTGTTATGGACATAGTACTGAAGCCCACTGAAGCTTTGCTATTTTCAGGTTGTACCCTCTTATTGCATTATAGTACCTACAAATATCTGCACAGAGATGTAAGCTTATTTAAATATAATAAATCCACTATAAACGGGAATCCTGTGTTAATACAATGGTGCTTTGCCCTGTAGTCTCCTTCCTAAGATCTTATATTTTGAGAAACACCATGAATTTTTACATGACAATAGGTTTCTCACTGAAGAAATTTTCTTGACCTGCCCCTCTTTGGTTAGGCTTCTGATTACTTCTCATCTTGTGCAGTCCCAAACCTTTCTACAGAGATAATGTTTTTGGTAGCCTCGTTTGCCCAAAAAACACTTTGCTTCACCTTCCAAGATTACTCATATCCACCTTTCTTAATTTTCGTTTCTCCTCCTCTTCCATTCCCTGCTACCCTCACTCAAGGACAACTGAAAGAGGGTAGAAAAAAGTTCAGCTTGAAATGTACGTTGAGATCTCATCCATATTCTGTACCAATTTCCAGACCATAAAACTCCTCATTGGCAGAGAAAGTGTTCTGTGATGATGCCTACAAGAGTCCCTTTTACCTTGTACTTAAAGTATACCTTGAATGCAGATTTTAAAACACTGGCATATAACAAAAGAAGTCAAAGAGGCCAACTAAGCAAGTCTTCTCTTTTCTAGTACTTTCTTGTTAGTGGACCCAAAGACTCCCTTCGCTGAAAGCACCTGAGAGAGAAGACTAGCTTAGGGATGAGTTAAGGGTGGCAGCCATAAATTGATGGACTAAGGAGGCGCTGATGACCCTACTTACTATTCAGAGTTTGCCAGAACGTGAAGCCTGCCGTAACTGATGCCCACCTCACACTGTTGATGGCAAAGATGACGGACTTCTAGCGCAGAGTTACAACTCTGGGCTACCACATCCCACCGTGGGTGATGACCTCTCCAGCAGTGAGCATAGTGCCTGCACTTCAGGGTAACCACTCCTCAGTAATCCAACCCGCCAGCACCCCCCACGACTGCCTGGTACGTGTGCACAGGGTAGACAGTTAGTAGTTGCTGAATAAATGCCTGACTAAGGTGGGCTTCACCCATTCCTTTGGTTTCTAATGTCCATCTCCTTGACTCTGAGGAAGACTGATTTCCCCTTCCTCTCTGGTGTCAGGGCTTGGGCAGCAGGCAATGACCCCAGCTTGTGGCTGTGGAACCTCAAATTAGCAACCATCCCCTATGACTCATCGGCAAAGAACTTTCCCATCTGAAATGAGTTAATCTTGCCCACACATTCTTGTGAGGTAAGTGCCCTGTTCTCGTCTGCAGGTTATGAAGAGGAAATTGGAGACAAGAAGGTTTGGGGCTGTGCCAAAGGTTATTAAGGGTGTCTGCTGGGGAATGAAGTCACAAAGCAGGGATCCAGGTTCAGCACCCCCACCCACTCCGGATCCAGGCCTTTTCCCTGTGCTTTGACCACATTCTCATTCTCTGGGCTTTTAGGAAGGTGCAGACAGTATCTAGCAGATACGTGCATTTCAGAGGGGGAAAAATCATGATTCGGCCCTGCTAAATAAATACTTTTGGATATCTTTCTGAGGAGAACGCCTCTCTGAAGTCATCTCACATTCAGATCTTTTCCAGCAAAGATATGTTGTTAGATAGATTTCATACTGTCTCTTGGAAAGAAGGCTGAGAAGACACATCCTCACTGCTCTTCCTGGGAAATGCACAGGGAGGTTCACCCTAAGACCCTCACGGACACAAGTCCGCGCACAGGCTGCTGTGGCATTCACTTTGCTACCCTTGTGAGTTTCTGAAGTGCCCAGAGCAGAATGACAGCATGGCCTCCTCTCCACGCTTCATTCGCCCAGGCTCTTGCTGCTCTACGGCACATTTCTTGTCTCTGATCAGTTCCCCGGAGCATGCACACAGCACGTATCTCAACCTTTTTAATTATCAGCCTTCGTGACTTTGCAAAGAGAACCAGGATTGGCGATTTACGAGGGCAAAACTTCAACCATCAGAATCATGTCCTTTTCCCTTTGTAGGTTCATCTTCCTCCTCCCACCTTCTAGATGAGGACCTGCCTTGAGTTTCATGTTCTTCTGTAATTACTATTTACCTCCCTATAGTATGTTATTACTACTACTCTCCTTAGGGACCACATTCACTCTCACTCATTCAACTTCCATTCCTTGTCAGTTTCTAAATCAGGCCCATCCCTGACCTGAGGAGGCTGGTCTACCAACTATAATTTTCTGCCATTTTTATATAGCCTGAGTTGGAGTAGATGACTATTTCTTTTAGAGAATGACTCCTCCTGACAGACATGAAAACATTCGCTATGGCCACAGTAAAACAGCATAGTAGTCATACATGAGTAGACAGACGAATGGAATGGAAAGTCCAGAAACAGATTCAAATACATGTGGGAATTTCTTATATGGTAAAGGTGGCTCCTTGAACCAGTAAGGTAAGATTTTACTTTAAGAAAATGAGTTGGGACAACTAGATAGCCAAGAAAAACATAAGACTGGATACATATACCACACACACAAAAAAACCAAAGCCATTACAGTTCCACAAGAGAAAATTTTGAACACAGGATGACATTAGATAATCATAAGGAATTACTAGTGTAATAATCACATAAGAGTTATGTTCTAAAAAGTCCTTATTTATTATTGATATATATTGATAAAAAGAAAATATGTTGGAATGCTTGGGTGGCTCAGTTGGTTAAGTGTTGATCTTGGGCTCAGGTCATGATCCCAGGGTCCTGGGTTTGAGCCCCACATAGGGCTCCCTGCTCAGTGAGGAGCCTGCTTCTCCCTCTCCCTCCACCTCTGCCCACCATGCCCTCTGCTTATGTGCTCGCTCACTCTCTCTCTGTCAAATAAATAAATTAAATCTTCAAAAAAAAAAAAAGAAAGAAAATATGTTACCTGAGGTTTGCTTTAAATACTCTCAAAATGATAATACTTTATATGTTAATAAAAAATAAATATTCTCAAAATGGATGGGAGAATAGGTAAAATAAAAGATTTGCAAAATATCCCTAATTGATGAAGCTGGAGGATGGGTAGTTGGGGTTTATTATACTATTTTCCCTAATTTGTATATGCTTAAAATTTCCTATAACAAAATGCTTTTGTTGTTGTTGTTTTTTTTAAGTACCAGAAGAAAATATGAGCGACATCCTTGGAGTGGGAGAAGGCCTTTCCAATTATGATTCAAAACCCAGAAAGTATAAAATTAAAATTTGATAAATTCAATTACATTAAACAATAAGTTCTGTATGACAAAAAAAAATAGCATAAGCAAAGTCAAAGAACAACAACCTAGAAAAAAGATATTTTCAATTTATATCATAGACAAAATAATGAAAATCTCACTAACATGGAAATAGCTACTGGAAATCAATAAGAAAATTACCAGCAACCTAACAGAAAAATAACCAAAGAGCACTAATAGACATTTCATAGACATAGGAAATAAATAGTCTTGAAACACCAGGAGAAAAGTTAAGCATCTTTTCAAATAGGAGAAATGCAAACTGAAAGTATACTGTATAGTTTCCAGATTTTGATGAGTCTGACAGGTAAAAATATTTTCTAATGCTATCTTTTAAGGGGACCATAGGAAATCAATTGTTTTCAGATATTGTTGGTGGAAAGGTGACCACTTAGGAGCAATTTGGTAACATTAAAATTTCAAATGCATTTACCCTTAACCCAAAATCTCACTTGTTATAATTTTTTCAACAGATAGCCTGTACACATGCACAATGATACATTGCCATGATAGTCATCACGGCACTATAATAGCAAATGACTGGAAATAATCCAAGTCCATCAAAAGAGTGAGTGTGTGTGTGTGTGCGCACACACACAAAGCACAATAAAATATAACACAGTCATTAAAAAAGTGAGGATGTTCCCTATATGCTGCTATGAAAAAAGCTCTAGGATACAGATATGTATATGAATGGGAAAAGATACAGAGATATGAATATAATGTAATTTTTATGTTGGAGAGAATACAGAATAAAAATTACTCTATGTATTTACTTATATATGTATAAATATACTCAGTAACGATATACAGGAAACTAATAGAATTGATAACGTGTAGGTGAAGGAACAGGGTAAAAAATGGTAAAAAGAGGACAGAAGTAGGAAGACGACCTCTCAGAGTATACCTCATTTTGTTGTTTTGATTTTTGACCCACATAAATCATAACTTACTAAAAAAAATTTTTTTAGAGAGGGAGGTGGGGAGAGGGAGAACCCTAAGAGGCTCCATGCCCAGCACAGAGTGTATCATGGGGCTCCATCTCACAAACGTAAGATCAGAACCTGTGCTGAGATCAAGAGTGGGACACTTAACCAACTGAGTCAACCAGATGCCTCTATTCAAAATTAAAAGTTAAAAAAAAAAAAAGTTCAATTGGCTCTATAGTTTATGATTAAGCATGTGCCATACAGTTAAAGCTCAAGTTCTCTCTTGTGGACCCAGGGCTTGGAAAGACGAGATGACACAGAACAGCATTTTTTTTAAAATTTGGCTTTGAAATGAATCATTTTGTGGTAGGAATGGAGGCACCAGACAATTCGGCACCCTGATTACACTTTACAAATTCCATCAGCAAAGTACCCTGAGATCTTGGTGAGAACACAGTCACAGTGGTCTGCAGTAAGAGCAGAGAATGCAGACAAGGAAGAGAAGCATTCTGCAGAAGAGAAGTGTTTTCTATCCATTTTAGTGTATTGTGATTGTTGAGTGTAAGCAACCCATCTTTTTGCGCGACAGGCCAATAGTGGCTAATGTTTTCATTTCCAAAGTCCATTTCTATTTTGCCCTGACTCCAGACCCCAGATTCCATGTTGAGAAGGATTTATCTAAACTGTATGTAGGAGATAATTCATTACCTAGCTTAAGATTAAAAATGTACAATTGCCACAAAATAAATTACATCAATGTAGTATATAATTTTGACAAATAAAAAAAAGTTTTTATACATTCATCAGCCCATATGTTGTTTTCTCTATACAAACAATTTCTATTTGACTCTTTGAAATGTTAGAAAAAGCTCATTTCCTGTGACTCCATTAGAGGTTCTGAGATCCTAGATTTCTAACTTTCAAGTAGAAAAGGGGCAGTGGCCTGGGAAGCCTTTCTCTTAGCCCCTAGGACTCAATCCTGCAGGAAAGGAAGCAATGGCTCCTTGTGCACCCTCAGCAAGGGGGAAATGCCCCTGTATTTAGCTGAGTGACCAGCTACATATCTTGCCATACCCAGGCTATTTCTCAGGATGTAATCAAATGTTAAAAGTTACTGCTAACATTGGGCAAGTCAATTCACTTCCCAGTGCCTCAGTTTCCTCACTGTAAAAAGGAGATGACGGGGCACCTGGGTGGCTCAGTGGGTTAAAGCCTCTGCCTTCGGCTCAGATCATGATCCCGGGGTTCTGGGATCAAGCCCCGCATCGGGCTCTCTGCTCAGCAGGGAGCCTGCTTCCTCCTCTCTCTCTCTGCCTGCCTCTCTGCCTACTTGTGATCTCTGTCTGTCAAATAGACAAATAAATAAAATCTTTAAAAAAAAAAAAGGAGATGACAAACAATAATGACCTCAATGAGTGAGTTAATATGTTTCAAGCACATAGAATAATGTCTGGAAGATAGTACAAACGTAGTAAATATTAGCTACTCACATGATACATCCTAGAGCTATGTTTAAAACTCACTCTTTAGAGCCAGCCTTCCAAGGCTGCTATCTCCTGAGAAGTTACAGAACACATCCCCTGTCACCATTTCCCTTCAACCAATTAGTTGTGGTACAAATGGACTCTCATAACTTCAACTTTACTCGTGTTGAATGATTTATATAATCCTGTAGCTAGGAGGTCCTAGAACTGCATTCCTTTCTTTGGCAAATTTGTACACCTTCCTCCAAAGGCAGTATTTGTTCATCATGCCTTGTCTGAGAAAGGACTGCAGCCTAGGCTTAGAAGGAGAATGCCAATCTCTTTCCCCACCTTCTGTGCCAGGGCCTGAAACCCTAGGCAGCAGAGGAAGATACTGTCCACAGACAAGGGCAGAACCAACTAGTCATGGTCCCACTCTATTTACAAATGAGAGAGCGGTGATGCAGTTAAGACTTCCCCCAAGCATCTAGCCCCTCTGAGCCTTTGTTCTCCATCACAAGAGGATACTCCAGAGTCATGCTCCCGAAGTAAATCGGAGAAAAGTGTGTCTATAATCAGTAGTGCTTCTCTCTCTCCTACAGTGTCTCCTCTTAACACAATCCAAACAGGAGAGCAGAAGAACTGGGACTCTGCTCCCCTGAAGAGACAATCTAGAACGTTACAAAAATGGTCCCCCAAATCATTTGGTCTTAGGGAAGAAAATGGAATCTTAACTCTATGTCCCTGATGGGCAACGAGAGGATGAATATTTTCCTGGCTACAGGTTTCAAAAATACATCTTTGCCACATTTGAAATTTTCACCCATTATTTCTTTCCTTATACTTTATTTTTTTTAATGTACATTAATTTCATAAAATAATCCAATTTATACACTCTACTTGGACTAACTACATTTATTCAGTTATTCAATCAATATTTATGGAGCACCTACCAAATGCCAGGCACAGCTTGGTTCACAGCCATGCTTCTGTCCCTAGAATAAAGTTCCTGCTCTCAGAGATCTGGCTTTCCAATGACTTGCTGAGGCTTTTCTCCATGTGTCCTCATGCAGGATAACTTCCTTTTCTAAGCTAACATTTACAAGAGGCTTCTGGGTGTAAGGTACATAACATCACTAGTTCATTTAATTCTTACAACATCCCTGTGAGGGGGGTCCTCTTATCATCCCCACTTTACAGACGAGGAATCTGGAGTTTAAAAAGAGGATCAGTAACTTGCCTGAGACTACAAAGTTAGTAAATCATGGACAGAATATAAATTAGGTTCCAATTCCAAACTCCTCCATTTTAATCCCTACATGACAGTGCCTTCAAAACTTCTTAAACATAGCTTGCTATGATGGATTTCTGGCTTAAAATGGTCTCCTTTGCATTTTCCGTGTTTGTTTTGCTACGATTCTTTGCCTCTTCTGTACAATCCTCTTCTAGCATCTAGAAAATGATCATTTAAAAGCAATTGTATCAAGTCATGGGACCATGGAAGAACAGGCTAAGAACACCCAATCATACTAAATATTTAAATATATGTACTACACTCCATTTAGTGCATTATTCAGATACTGGGCTTACACAAAAAGGTTTCCAGAACTTACCAGCTGCTTCTTTTTGTGATCTCAATGATTCTCGCCCAAACAAGACTCAGAGGACCCATTTCCCAAATCAGCTTCCTCATATTTACACCTGGACATTGATGTCATTCTCCTTTCCTGCCAACCCGAAACTGACGAGGGAGGAGAATTTGGATTCTCTCTCCCTAATTGCTTCTTTTTCTTTTCCCAAAACCTTGCATATTTTTTCTTCCTCTAAAACTCCCTAAGCCAAAAGCATAGTCCAGTCAAATGAGTGTGATTAAGCAAATTAAGAACCAGCTCAGGGAGTCACTCTAATTGCTCTAATCAGGGGTGCTTTCTCTGGCCCTGCTTGAGGGAGACCCAGCTGGCCTAGAATAGTCACTCCCTGTCAGGCAGTGGTGTGTCAGCAGATGGCAATCACTGTGGCTATTTTTCCAGGTTAATGTGAGATTAAGTTTGGGGCTTTGGACCCTAATTATTCTTCTCAATGATTTCTTTTAATTGGTCTACTGAAAAATGCTTGGCTAAACCCTGAATGCTCCAGAAGCCCATGCAACCATTCAGACCACGACATCAGATTCTTCAATAAGGAAAAGAATGTGTGCGCAAAGGGAGGTTCCTATCTCCCTCTCTCACCAATTCAAGCTCCCTGAAGGCAGGAGTCATCTTTCATCTCCAGCAATGGGCGTGGACAGAGCAGGTGTCCAAATATTTGCTGAATATCGTGGAATGGAGAAAGGAGGTGTGAGAGTACCATTTTATGAGACAACGGATTTGATAAGAAAAAAAATACTTGCATAGGGTATGTGTACCTTATATGCTACACTAAAGTGAGAATGTAGAAAAGACATGGCCAGTGTTCCATACATCCTTTACAACAAACATCATCTGATTTCTCACCATGAACTCGAAACAGTTAAGGGTTCAAGTATATATGAGAAAGAGACAGAAGACCAAACTGACATCCAATCAGGAACTTTCATCAGGGAAAAAGCAGTGGCAAGAATAAACAACATTCTAACAAGATTGATTTGCTTATGAATGCCTTCAAGGAAAATTCCAGAACCTCAGGAGTCTCCTAGCTAAATAAGGGCTACAGGATGGTTGTATATTTAAATATTGCTACCCTGCTTAGGCTTTTGCTTATCTTCCTATAGTTTTTGGCAATGGTAACTCATGATGGAGAGTTGAGAGAGCTGTCACAAGAATTCCTCTGGGTCTGGGTTCACTGGGCCCTGCAGACAAATCTACGAAAATCTGGCAACGTCCTACAGCTGCAGCATGGCCACATGATGGAGTCCTCATTTATTAGGCTTCCTTTCATGTAGGTAATTACATCAAACACTGGGTTAGAAGTGTCATGTTTTGATATCATCAACCCACATTTATTTGGGGGGGGTTTTCTTAGCTAAGAAAGTATTAATCAAATAAACTTTTTAGGGACGCCTGGGTGGCTCAGTTGGTTGGACGACTGCCTTCGGCTCAGGTCATGATCCCGGAGTCCCGGGATCGAGTCCCGCATCAGGCTCCCAGCTCCACAGGGAGTCTGCTTCTCCCTCTGACCTCCTCGCTCATGCTTTCTCTCACTGCCTCTCTCTCAAATAAATAAATAAAATCTTAAAAAAATAAAAAATAAAAAATAAACTTTTTAAATGGAAAATGCATACATATACATATATCCACACAAAAATATGTACACTCCTTTTATTCATTTAATAAGCATTCTTGAACACCTACTGTGTACCATAGGAGGAACCAGAAATAAAAATTTAAGACTTGGTCCATGCCCTAAAGTGGTCTGAATATAGTGATAAAAGCTGCTCATGTACAGACAGCAAACATGTGCCAGTTGCTATGGAAACAATGGATTATAAAGTGGTACCAACACTACCACCTTTACTTTTAAGATTTATTTGAGAGTTCGTGTGTAAGCCTGAGTGGGGGAGGGGCAGAGAGCTCCAGAGAGGAACTCAGGCAGACTCTCTGCTGAGCTCAGATTCCCAACCCAGGGCTCAATCTCATAACCCTGAGATCACAACCAGAGCCTAAATCAAGAGTTGGATACTTAACCGACTGAGCCTCCCAGGAACCCCCCACCTTTACTTTTCTAAAATGCTAGTGGTTCCTATAGCTTGTAGTACGGAGGGAAGCATATTATTTACACTGAAACCATGTAGGGAGGACCCTAGAAACAAACAAATCTGAAAAGAACAGATCTATGTACGTTTAGTTTGGCCAAGTAGAGGAAATGCCCAGGAAAAATTATTTTCTTTTTAAAAAAAAAAAAAAAAAAAAAAGCAGGCTGGTGAAGATTTTCTGCAGATATTCCCAGAATAAATGAATGGGTGCAGATTAACACTGTCTCCACAGCCTAAACTAGGAATTGGATAGCCTGGTACTTTGAGGATTTCCAACAAATTTAGAGTTCCCATGTCCCTATTCTTGGCTCAGGAATTTCACCTGCCAACAAGTTCAGTTCTTCCAGAATCATGCGATACCCTAGATAGGTCAAGCTTGAAAGGGGGAAAATCAAGTTTTACTGATGGCCAGTTTAGCCCAAATTAAGCCTCCAGTGTAGTAAGACGCACCCAGCATTACCTTGCCTGCCCCCACTCGCCCCCTGAGAGTTTATCACAGCATGCCCACCTTATCTTCCTGAAGGCATTCTAGTCATCTAAAAAAATGGTATCTTTCCCTAGGATTCAAAATGAAGTAATTTTCACTTATATGAAGAAGTATTTGCCATCCACTTACGGAGACACTAAGAGCACTCACTCTTAACAATGAATATAACATAAGAACTTACTTTCCCAGAACATACTTGACTCGGAAAAAGTTGGCTGCAAAGTCATGTGAGGTACTAAAAGACATCATCTGAAGCCTGCAAGGCCCTCTTTTGCTATTTTGGACAGGCATGGCCTCCTCGGTGCATCCCAGTGTGGTTCTGAAGTCCCTCACTCACTGGAAGCTTCTCCTTACTCATTATGAGCATCCAGAGATTGTTTTTTTGCTTTTGGGGGGGGGGGGGTTGGTAATTTTTTTTTCAGTGTTCCAAGATTCATTGTTTATGCACCACACCCAGTGCTCCATGCAATACATGCCCTCCTTAATACCCACGACCAGGCTTACCCAACCCCGACTCCCCTCCTCTCCAAAACTCTCAGTTTGTTTCTCAGAGTCCACAGTCTCTCATGGTTGTCTCCCCCTGTGATTTCTCCCAACTCACTTCTCCTCTCCATCTCCCCATGTCCTCCACGTTATTCCTTATGCTCCACAAGTAAGTGAAACCATATGATAATTGACTTTCTCTGCTTGACTTATTTCACTCAGCATAATCTCTTCCAGTCCCGTCCATGTTGATACAAAAGTTGGGTATTCATCCTTTCTGATGGAAGTGTAATACTCCAATGTATATATAGACCACATCTTCTTTATCCATTTGTCTGCTGAAGGGCATCTTGGCTCTTTCCACAGTTCGCATCCAGAGTTTTTAAAAGGCTATGCTGACCAAGGACTGACTGCCAGACTCGCTACAACTGGTCCCAGACCAGACTTTTGCCTCAAATCAATCTTCAGGAGAATATCTCACTCAGATAATATAGTTAGCCTGTTTCTAAGGCCTTCCACATCCATTCGAAATTCTTACAATTTTAGTCTTATTTTGAGAGGATGCCAGAAGCCAAGTCTCCCTTCTGATAATTAAGTGACCTCTATAGCTAGCACACCAAAAATGGTCAGTTCTTAGAAAACATCGGAGATCAAAATTCTCTTAAACAAATCCCCACGAGCTACCTAATATGGGATCAGCACTGTGAGAAACACTGTAAAGTTGTATTGAAGTCAACTTTTAAATTTAGGAATATCTTTAACCTAAACTGGCCAGACTCGGTATCACATGTGAAATGACTGCAGCGAGGACAGGGCTGAGTTTGATTAGTAATGAAAACAAGTGCTCTAGGAGGAGACAATATGGAATAATACCACCTTACTACTATGTAAGAGCAAAACCTGAAAAATGAGGTCTATAATTAGACAAAGTACATTCACATATAACTCTTCTCTTAATTTATACAATTGCATGGTGAGGTAGGCAAGGGAGATAATATATTATTAACCCCACTTTACACTTTACAGATGAGGAAACAGAAACCCAAAGAGGCTTAGCCAAGGGCATCTTGCAAATAAGTGGGAAAATCCCAAGATAGTAGTCCTGTTGTGTGGTTTTGTTGCCACCCCACATTGCCTCCTTGCTGAGTCGCATGGGAGGCAGAAGAGGGAGCGTGGAAGGACATGAAGGGTGAGCTATAGAGGATACAGGTAGGCAACAAAAAGGATGAAGGGTCTTTATGGGGAAAGGAAGAGAGATGGGCAAAGAGCATGACCACAGGCTTGGAGGCAGAGATTAGGGAGAGAATGACTTACTGAAATGGAATTATATTAGAACAAAGCAGGGAATAGGGTTTGAAAGGAAATTAAATAATCATGGAACTTTCAGAAAGTCAGTGTCAGGAGCTGAGTTTTGGTCCTTCAAACAATGGGGCTATTTTGTGAAAGAGTCGGACATGATAAATACAGAGGTTAAGAAAGTTGATATGGTATCTGTATAGTTGAGGGTTAGAGGGGTGGGAGGAGGGGAGCAGAGAGTCAGGGTTTCTGGAACCCAGGAGAGGGTAGCAAAGGGCCGGCATAGTTCTGAAATGTTGAGGTGGGTATGCTTTCCAGAATTCATCATCCACGTTCGTTTACACATCACTGAACAACAGCAAAGCTAAAAATACTTGGGTTATAAGGAACAGGGCATATAAAAGAGAAGAATGATTGATGCCTTCAAATTTATGATGGATTAAGTCATTTTAGGCTGGCTGACTTAAAATTTGTAAAATATGCTATCTTCAGGATTGACGAAGGTATAATCACCTCCATTTTTAGGCCTTCTATTAGTGCGACTTTCTGCATTCTGTTATCAAGAGAGCTGGAGGTGGACCGCAGGCCCGTTGGAGTTCCAGCAGATGAAGGGGATTTGAGTGGGGTAGGGGGAACTCTGGGTCACTCACACACACTTAAACAAGAATAGGTCAGATTTTGCAAAATTGCTTTTATCGATAGCTCACAACACTTCATGTGGGTAAAGGGGTCCATAGCTTGAAACATCTGAAAAGCCACTGATCTAGTCTAATCTCAGCCCAGAGAAAGCAGCAGAAAAAGGCCCATGCAGTGCCTTCTCCAAGGTCACAGGTCAAGGAGGCCACCTGAGGGACATTTTTGCACAGCAAAGAAAACAATCAACGAAATGAAAAGGCAGTCTATAGAATGGGAGAAAATATTTGCAAACCAATGTCTGCTAAGGGATTAATATCCAAAATATATAAGCAACTCCTACAACTCAACAGCAAAACACCAAATACTCCAATTAAGAAAGTGGGTCATTGGGGAAATACAAATCAAAACCATAATGAGATATCACCTCACACCTGCTAGAGTGGCTTTCATGAAAAAGATAAGAGATCACCAGAGTCATGAGGATGTACAAAAAAGGGAACCCTTATGCACTCTTGGTGGAAATGTAAATTGGCTCAGTCCCCATGGAAAACAGTATGGAGGTTCCCCAAAAAATTAAAAATAGAACTCCCATAGGACCCAGTAATTCTCCTTCTGGGAATATATTCAAAAGAAATGAAATCATTTCCTTGAAGAGGTATCTGCTCTCCTACATTTATTGCAGCATTATTCACTCCAGCCAAGATCAGGAAACAACCAAAGTGTCCATCAATGGATGAATGAAGAAAAAAATGTGGTCTTCTTGATGTATATGCATGGAATATTATTCACCCATAAAAAAGAAATCCTGCTCTTTGTGACACCATGAATGGAAGTGGAAGGATTCTGCAAAGTGAAATAAGCCAGAAATAGAGACAAATCTTGTATGTCATCACTTAAACATGGAACCTAAAAAAGTCAAAATGATAGAACCAGAGAGTAGAATGGTGGCTGTTTGCCAGGACTGGGGGTGGGGGAGTGGATAAGGAAATGGGGAGATGCTGGTCCAAGGGCACCAACTTCCAGTGATAAGAGAAATAAGTTCTGGACTGTAATGTAGAGCGTGGTGACCAGAATTGATCATACTGCGGTACATACTCACCAAGAGTCAATTTTAACTGTATTCACCAAAAAAAAAAAAAAAGTAACTGTGAGGTCACAATGGGGGGGTTAACTGACTGGATTGTGGTCATCACCTCATGATGGATACAAATATCAAATCATCACATTCACGCTGTGTACCTTGACACGATTTTGTCAATTTTACACACAATTACGTTTGCTGATCTGACCCTCATAAGGCTGAGGGTGTGGGGGAGAAGAACTGGGGCAACTGAGAACTCGGCAAACAAAACTCATTCCATGGCCTTTCACACCCAGGCTTCCCTCAGGCCCTTGACTGTGCCTACGGCAGAGCAGTCCCCACGGCCCGCAGCAGGCCAGCACAGGCAGCAAGGGCAGTGACAGGGACACATGGAGACACATGTGGCCAGGCTGGGCCAGAGCTGCAGCAGCTTGTTCCCATGGGAAGCCTCCCACCAACAAATGAAACTTAAGCAAAGGGTCTGCTTAATAACTCTTCTCCAACTCATTCATATTTCAATATTTGCTTATTTTTCCTTTTCCTTCCCTTTTGTTCCCCCCCACCTTTTTAAAAAAGATTTCATTTATTTTAGAGAGAGCAAAAGAAATCACAGAGGGAGAGAGATCACAGAGACAGAGGGAGAAGCAGACTCACCGCTATGTGGGGAGCCCGATGCGGGGCTCAATCCCAGGACCCTAAGATTGTGATCAGCACCAAAGACAGACACTGAACTGACTGAGCCACCTGGGCACCCTACCTTTAGTCACCTTTTGAAGACTATCTAAAGCTACCCGCCCCCCATACCCCACAACAAAAAAAAAAAACAACCGACCACCACCACCCAAAAAAAGTCACCTTAAGAAAAGGGATGTGTGTGCCCTAAGGAAGATCAAGAAGGACTACAGATTTGGAATTTCCACGGTTAAGAAGAATTATGACCCAGAAGCAGAGAGTCCTTAAACCCGCTGCTTTCACATGTATAACAGCACACAACACTGTACCCATTCCTGCAGTGCTTGCTAGATCGGGAAGTTCAGAGGGAAAAGAGCCAGCAGAGCCCCTAGTAAATCTGTCTTTTTGTTTTCTAATCATAAGAAGTATTCCCCGCACTTTCTCACACAGGGCCTAACGTCACCTTAACTGTGTTCATCAAGACAGACCAAGTGTCTTCACCAAAGCTGGGACATTTCTCTTCTTTGACAGAACACACTGATTAAGTCTTCCCAGAGAAAACTTCAGCAGACCAGAATCCACCTTCTTGCCAGGCACAAGAGGACAGACTTTACATTTCTGGTAGTTACAATTCTCTTATTGTCAAGGAAAATAAATAAAAGTGATAGAACTGGGGGTGCCTGGGTGACTCAGTCAGTTAAGCATCCAACTCTTGATTTCAGCTCAGGGCTTGATCTCAGGGTTGTGAGTTCAAGCCCTGCACTGGGCTCCATGCTGGGTGTGGAGCCTACTGTAAAAAAAAAATGGTGATAGAACTTTGTAGAAATGTCTACTGAAGATATATCTGTTTCCATTTTAACTTGGGTTCAACTATTTCTTACCAGTTTTGTGTATTACCTAACCTAACTAAAGGAACCCCTAAAGTAACTACACTAATGATTGTAAATTTAGGAAAACTGGAGCAAACACAGATGGTATATAATCCAGCAGTGCTAGAGGAGCTTTCCCCTGCAGGACCATTTCAGGGTGGAGGATCCAGAGAGGACTGTGACTTTGCTTGCAATGACATTAGTGTCAAGAGACATTTCCAAAAGGGGCTGTAAGTTATGAATTAACAAGAGCGCTCTGGGAACTGATTAATGCCTCCATACTCAGAATGCCCACTTAAAAAAATAACAAATCAAAATGACCTTTCCAGCACTCACCAACACTCCAAAGAGAAGTAGATCCCAGTTGGAAATCTGGGAGAGAAAATGACGTCAGTGGCATGTGTGCTGATCTGAGCAACAGATCCTGTTATTTTAATGCACCCCTGTCCAAAATATAAAATCTCCTTAAAACATGTAATGCAGCTCTCTGTGCTTCATGAGCACGTTCATGAAAGCTCTGGACTGTACAATATGAAGCAGTTATGGGCATGGTCTGCTCACGGAGGGTTACTGAGATGGGTGGCCTTGGTAAAATATCTCCTGGTGCCTTTGAAAGTCATCCACCGCAGAGCTTTCTAATCCCAACCGAAGACCCATAATTGTCCCAGGATCAAGTAAGGCTCTCCGAACCCCAGTCCAGTAACTGGATGCACAAATCTCCCTTTGAATTGTTCCTGAACCATGGCCCTCTGTGTGGGAAGGGGAAGTAGGTCCCCTGACCCCTCTCTCACCTGTCACCAGTCAGTGATTCCAAAATCACAAGGCACAGCTGGAACTCTCTTTCCTGACCTCCAAACTTGGGTATTTACAAGCTAATGAAGAAATCACCATCTCCCGACCCCTAGATAGCCGGACAAGCATAAACACCCAGAGATGTACACTTTTATTCTAGAGTTGGATAGGAAAAGTAATTTCCATCCCACGGAGCTCTAAAGGGCTGCTTTTTATTCTGCTGGGGAAGGTCGGAAGCCTGCCTTGAGCCAACTGGTCTGGCCTTTGATGGATTTATTGACAAGACCTCCTGGCTACAGGAAGTACAGAGATATATACCTTTTGTCCAAGAAAGAGGAATGTACACCACCGACGGGCTTCTGGGATCTCATCAAACAAGTCATTGGGTTTAGAAGATCATGTATATACAGTATCAGGAGGAAAGCATTAAAGGCATTTCTCAAGTTTAAAGGAAAACAAAATTTCAAAAGCAAAGTGAGCTAGCTGCCAGTGCCTGAAGTCAGTGGAGATGCGGAGCCTTTAACTTTGACAGACTGTGCTGTGTGAACAGGGGTTAGCTTCTGCATTGTTTCCTCACTCATTGGGTCCATCATGGGCTAAAGAACAGGACCTAGAGGGAGCCCTGTTTGGTCTCATTGGAGAAGGGTGGGAGAGGGTAAAATGATCAGAAACAGAGTTAATTCTGCACTGACCTCTAGATCACAGCGGGGACAAGACACTGTCTTTATACTACTCTACAATTTCAATAAAGCTCCCACGTCATTGCATAGCGATAAAGGGAAAAACAAGGAACCACCGCCTCTACACTTCATGCTTCATTAAAAGCCTGTGCTGGAAGCCCAGTTCCTTTTCAGCCAGAGTTACTTAAATCCCTAGCTCCCAGCAGAACACAAGACATTCTCAAGGCACAGTGTGTTCTGGATTTAACTGGAGCCAGGTAGCCCTTGTTCAGATCCTGTGCTTAGGTTCCCATCACCACCGGAGAAATGGATGAACTTGAGTGAGTTGGTGAACTTCTCAGAGCCTCTGTTTCCTCATCTGTAAATCACGAAGGCATAATTTAAATTGCAGGGCTGTGGTGAGACGTCAACAGTAAGAAACAGAGAAGGAAGTGAATTAACTGTAAAGAATGTTTCATAATGCCTGGCCTAGAGTAAGTGCTCAATAAACATTAGTTCCTTCCAGTTTTGTTTTGTTTTCATTTTTGATGGTGTCCAAGAAACTCTTGGAGGGAGGAGAGAGCGCCAGACAGTGTAGGAGGTTGACACCGTCTGAGCTTTCTCCCTGTTGGGATGGCGGATTTGGCCGAACCACACTACAGTCCTCCAAACAGGCTCTGTGTACCACCCGCTGAAGTATCTCAGCACGGGGAAGGCACCGTGACGTGTCCCGATGTGGCGGAAGGTTTGTTCAGAGCATCAGCCATCTATCCCAACCCCTCGAGGATCCCATGGCAAAGCTTCCTGCTACTGATGACTCCCAAAATGTCTGCCCTCAAAACCAAAAAGCAATGCATGTGCTGTTTCATCGCCCTTGGTCATTCGCATCGGTTTATCATAGAAAAGGCAACCTGACTGACTCCCCAAAAAAGGAAGGAGGAAATGGCCAGACGGAAGAACAGTTAAGGTACCCAATTACAACAAACATCTCTCTCTTGCCAGCACACCAAAAACAGGAGGCCAGCCAGCTTTGTAAATTGCTATCTTAGCCAGTTGGCTACACATGGGATGGAAACAGAGGTCCAACAATAGAAAAAGAAAATCTCTTTCCCATCAAATAGGGAGGGGTCAGAAATACATGTAAAGAAAACTGCTGTCACGGGGTCCTGAATTTACTCTCTCCACATGGTACGGAATCCATTTACACAGCTCCCATGCTTGGGGGCTGTTTCTTGAACTACCAATGCTGCCAATTCCACCCTGTAATCTAAAAACCAGGCTGCCCATTTGCTCCGTTTTCTCTCCACATGTAATAATGGAAACGTTATCTTTCATGCTCCAGAAAAATGCAAACACAGCTCAACTGATCCACTTCAAATCTCCCCAAACAATTCAATTGAGGATGAAAGCAGAGCAGACATTTCAAAGTGAAGATGGTTGGGCGTCTTAAGGCATGGGGTGCCACTGCTGACACCTTAATGTCAGGAGCCACACAGAAAATGGGGCAGGAAGGAGCAGAAGGGGAAAGAGTATAAAAGCTGAGCCTGCCAGCTATAAAGCAGAGAGTTGGGGTGTGGGCCTGCGATTCAGAATAGAGAGGGGTAATCACAGTGCTGTGGGTGCTCACACACATCATTGGTGTTTATTGTAGATCTGGGGAAGAAACCACAGAGCAAATTTCAGTAGTAGAGAATTTTCTTCTTAAACCAGCACAACCACCACTTTACCAATGGTTCTAATGTTCTCATACCTCTCTGAAAAAATACTTTTTTCCTATTTAAAATGTTTCCCTGCAATTCACATGTTACTGCAAACATGTGGCCTTTCTTGAATCCCCCTTTTCCCATCCTCTGCCGCCACCCCCACCACACACAACAGGCTTGAGGCTACAGAACCAGGAAAAAAAAAAAAAATCCGAGGCCTGGAGAGCGAGGGGAGGCTTCACATAAGAAATGAGAAAAACAGGATTCCTATCCTTGAGTTATAAAAACTGAAAGGTACGGGAAATTTTATAGACCCAGAAAGTGATGAAATGAAGAGAAAGACATCAAGTCTACCCAAAAGGCGATAAAATATTTTATTTGTTTTTTGGTTGTGAAAAAGAAAATAAATCATTAAGATGACTATCAGAATGCCTCAAGGAGAAGGGCATCGAATAGGACTTGGCTATAAATGTTGTAGAGAGTAATAAAAGAGCTGAGTTTGTTTCCTTAGCATTGGTCAGACGGAGCCTTCCTATTGCAACACAGGAATCAGGTGCAATGGTTCAAGTCCATCAGCCACAGGGCATGCATAGGCATTATTGCCTTTCCAGGCTGGCCCTGTCCAAGGATCCCCAAGCAGCTGCCCCCCACCTCAGCTCGGGTTCCCATTGAACACGGCCTCTACGGGACATGTTGTCAAATGCCAGGGCCTCGGGTTTATTTTCATGACTACTGATTACTTCATATATACCTACTTAAAAAACAGGGTTGGAGGGGGTGTCCTTATTTTTCTTGGTCCCAGGAATTCAGGATGAAGAAGGCAAGGCTCCTTCCCCAAGCAGCTCGGTCTAAGGGGCCCTGGATGAATTCTGATATTGTTTAATGATGCATTTCAAGGGCCTGAAATGCTGAGAAAGGTGACAGAGCAGCCATTATAAAAGCAACTGTTGATTTTATTTAAACCCCAGAAGGATTAGTTAAGAATTTGTAAAAGAGGTAGGATTTTCAGCTACCTCACAGACTTGCATTCAGCCTTTTACCTTGAATATTTTCTTTCTCTCTTCTATACGTCAAGGGCTCCTATAAGCATGTGATGGCTCCACTAAGTCTTGAAAGTTAAGACTCAAAACTCAGTTTCTCCAGAGCTGTAATGAATATTCGTATTAAGAACTCAGAAATAATCTGAACTTCGGAGTGAACTGGAACTAAACACGCATGCCAGTCAATATGCATCTCCACAAGTACGCATATATCCAAGTTCGATCTGGGACAATTCGGTCTCATGTTTGTCATCCAAATCACCTACAACAGGACCCGAGAGCAGTGCCTAGAACAGCGACACCGTATGGGGACAGGTAGTATCTGTAAACTGGAAACAACTCCGGCTGCCTTGCAGTGGTACCCATCTAGGATGCCCCACGTCTTAAGTGTCAAGGTGCTCTCTCCACCATCACAAGGACAAGGCCCTAAAGTGGCTTGACTGAGACCGTCACTGAACATGATTAACCTGCAGCGCTACTAAGAAGGAACAGGCTAAGGGCGCCTGGGTGGCTCAGTGGGTTAAGCCTCTGCCTTCGGCTCAGGTCATGATCTCAGGGTCCTGGGATCAAGCCCCGCATCGGGCTCTCTGCTCATCGGGGAGCCTGCTTCCCCCTCTCTCTTTGCCTGCCTCTGTCTACTTGTGATTTCTCTCTCTCTCTCAAATAAATAAATAAAATCTTAAAAAAAAAAAAAAAGAACAACAACAACAACAAGAACAAGGAGCAGGCCAAAAAATGTGCTCCCAAATCCACATTTTCATAGCCCTATCTTTGCACTTTAGAGCCACACCAGGCAGGCTAGAGATCTGGTAATTCACAGAATCATTTTACAATGACCATAAGGATGGCCACTTTTCACCATATCGGACAATCCAAGGTCTCAAAAAGATGCACGGCTGCAAACCCACACTTATGAAGTATTTTTCCAGGATGCAACATGACTTCTTGTCCAAGGTACGTTTAGATAACTAATATTACTAAACAACTACCTTGGCCCTAGAGTCCACTGCCTGAAGATTCTTACTCATTTGGAAACAATATGAGCCAGCCTGGATGACTCAGGGCAACGGTAATGATGGGATGAGTAATCGTTCTCTTGAAGTCACTAGTTAGGATAAAAGCAGTTTGTTCATTACCTGACAGGACAGGTTTCTCAAGCTGGCCAAAAACAGAACAAATAAATCAATGTCACTTTCCTCCCTAAAACCTTAGAACTCTCTATTTAAAGTCTGCATTTCAGCTCACAGTTCAAGAAAATCTATCCACAGAATTATCCATTCGGCCTCTCCCTTACTGAGATAGGGTAGAGGTGGCAGAGAGGACATTTGTAACCTTTGTGGAGAAAAATCCTATAGAAACACCACCTGGCTCTCTGCTCTTGGTCACTGCCTCAGTTATTTTAGGGATCTTTTATATAAAACTAATACGATGCCTAACTCTAACAGGGGGAACACACATGCTGACACATAAAAGCCTTTAACATGGCAGTTCATTTTAAAGACTTGACAATTGAGGGACGCCTGGGTGGCTCAGTCGGTTAAGCAGCTGCCTTCGGCTCAGGTCATGGTCCCACTGTCCTGGGATTGAGTCCCACATCGGGCTCCTTGCTCGGTGGGGAGCCTGCTTCTCCCTCTGCCTCTGCCTGCCTCTCTGCCTGCCTGTGCTTGCTCTCTCTCTCTCCCTCTCTCTGATAAATAAATAAATTTTTTAAAAAATTTAAAGACCTGAAAATTGAAAATGAGGCTCTTTCAGAGTAAAACCAATCTCAGGAGTAAATCCATAAATGCATTAGGGATTCTCAATTCCTAATTTATCTGCATCTCCCCACTGTTTTCCATGTCACATTACTCCAATTTACCCTATGGGGACACATGTTAAAATATGGTTTACTTGTGGGACGCCTAGGTGGCTCAGTTGGTTAAGCATCTGCCTTTGGCCCAGGTCAGGATGCCAGGGTCCTGGGATCGAGTCCCACACTGGGCTCCGTGCTCAGCGGGGAGCCTGCTTCTCCTTCTACCTGCCGCTCCCTCCTGCTTGTGTGTTCTCACTCTCTCTCTGACAAATAAAATCTTAAAAAAAGTACAGTTTACTTGCAACTAGTACAGCAGTAAGTCCTGGGGAGCCAGTGCATGGTAGAGTGAATACAGACAACAATATTGTATTATAATCAAACTTGCTAAAAGACTAAATCTGAATCCAACCCCTAAAAAGAAATGGTAATTATGTGACATGAAAGAGATGCTAACTATCGCTACAATGGTGATATTACGATATACAAATGCCTCAACATGTTGTGTACCTTCAACTTATACAATGTTATATGTCAAACATATTTCAATAAAAAAACTTAACATTATGATTTCACGCCAAACGAAATGCTACTAAAGAAAGACAAAAAATAAACTGATTTAATAGACGGCAAGTAACCCTCCACATTATTCCCTCATTTTAGAGTTCCTCTGGATAATAGCTGAATAGACTTACACTATGTGTGATTTTGGTAATAATCTGATTGGATATGGTGCTGAGGCTACAAAGTAAACTTAAGTGAAAAGGCTTGACCACACACCTGATCAAAGCATAGCTGAAGGTTACTAGCGGGAGAGAAGCGAGGGCTTGTGACTGAGTACAGGCCGCTGCAGGTAACCTTACTGTCCACACACGCTGGCTCCTCCCCCATCCGGTGGTACCACACTGGCTCGTGCAGACCTCCCACATTGGAGAAACCATCTTTCTCTGCCCTTCTTTTCTTAGCAGTCATCCACATTTGGGAAAAGGTTGTGGTGGGGTGGGCGGGTCGGGGGGGCCTGGCTAATAAGTAGTCAGGACTCGATGTTCACAGGATAAATATGGAAAGTGATCATGGTGAAAATAGGAGAATCGTGCACGGGCTTGCCGTGCTTAGACATAGAGGAAGTTTTCATGTCTATTCTAGAAAGACTTCTTGAAGATGAAATTTCAAGAGCTGCTTAAGGTTCCATTTGAAAAGCTGTGCTTTCGTTGGCTCGCTAATAACAACCTTCCGAGAAAGAGCCACTGAGGATAAGAAAGTCACCAAAGCACCTGGCGCCATGTGTTAGAAACTGAGGGATGCGCCTGCAAATGGGTAAACACGCATTCTTACCATTTAAAAGGCCTTCCTCAGCTCAGACTTCCTTGCCGAGAGCGAGCCAAGAGCAAAATCCTTTCTTCTTTTTTAAAATTCCCTTTCCGTGTTTATTATTAAGCAATCCTCTTCACTGCTGGGGGCAAAAAAAGGAGGGGCTCACACAGACTTGCAGGCATTGCTGTCCTACAACACTGGTCACAAAACCGATGAGAAGGAGGAACAATGAAACCCAGCAGTCCTAGGGTGAGTCAGAACTGCAGTGGATTCGAGTAAACACCAGGTCGGAAATGGCCTCTGTGGGGCTAAGGTGACTCAACCTCCCCTTCAGGAAACACGAGGACTTTTGCAGGCACTCAAGGCCCCTGTGGTGAACCAGTCTACAAAGTTCATCATGAACACCACCGGCGCAGAAGGCCCAAAGGTCTCTTACCACCTCCTCTGTCCCCCGTGCCCACCGCCCACTCCCGGACACCACCAGTCCCCCGGTACAGGCAATGTTAGCCAGAGCCAAAGGCAAAGTAATGTTCATCCACCAAGCCTACGGGACAACAGAAGTGCAGGCTTTGGTAGCCCAAGTTGGCCAAACAGGTGGGAGCTGAAGGGGTACTGGTCTGCTGGACGGATCCATCCCAGGAAGCAATTAAGTTTACAGCCAGGAAAGAACAGCCCCAGAGGTCTTGGAAACAAGAGAAGCTTCCTGCCTGTGTTTTGCTCACTCATTCTGCCATAAAGGCAGGCTGAACTATTCAGTTGCAACAGCGGACAGTAAGGCACTGTTTAGAGAAGGTCTGCTTAGAGACCTGCCTGTCAGGTTTTCATTGCTATGCTAGGGCATAAACTGTCCCAGATGGTTCAAATCAGAAATAAAGCAAGCAAGTATCCAAAAAAGAGCAAGTACTCCACGCAGGACAGGATTATAAACTCTTTAAGATTAGCAGAAGGAAAAGATTATAAGGGTAACAGTTTCTACCAGGATGGGGAAAGCATCCCTAGGATTTCCTGTTTGACAATCAAGAGATCTGGCCTTCCGGGAAGTTCCTGGTGTGGGAAGGGGAGATGGAATGGGAGCGCAGCCAACAGCGGCCTCTCCCTCATCCCCTACCCGGTGTTCTGCCCTACCTGGTGGAGCTGTACCTGTTTCAACTGCCCATATTCCAGCTTAGATTCTAGCTGGAGAGAGTCACTGAAGTGAACTGAGTCCTAGGAGGAGGACAAGGACATCGGAAGGAGGAGGCTACCTGCGGAGCCCAGAGGCAACAAAGAGATTTGATGGAGAGAAGATGCTAGATGGCTAGAATAACTGCCCTCCCGTCTTAGACTGGGAGTCTCTCCCCCATTCTAGTAGCAACTGCGTGTCCTGGCCCCTAAATGTGCCCCACGCCTATCAGACTAAGGAAGGAGTTATGGGCCACTTCATCTGTGGCAACAAGGGTAACCTTATAAATGTTGGTGAGACTTGTCACTTACTTTCCTTGTGCCACCTGGGACCTCCTGGAGATTGGACTGAATGCTGTTCCACAAACACTATGTAAAAGAGCTATGAGCCCACCCTTTCCCTGAGGTCATCCCTAAACAAGAAGCTAAATACATTTTTTTCTTTTGAACTTAGGCTCTGTGATCACCTGAAGCAACAATGTTATTAAATATTCTCATTCTTCAAACATCTCCCCAGAAAATGAACAGAGTGACACCATGGCCGTGAGCGCCAGCTTACTGGACACCTCCACACATGCGCAGAGTCCCTCTCTGTTCCGTGGGATCTGAGTGTCTTTACTTTCTCTAATTAGGGTCTCCTACAATGTAACCAGATCCACTTGAGGCCACATGGGTGTACCCAGAAAGGCTGTGTCCCTCTCCAAATAGCCAATTCCCTGCCTATAGAAATAGCATGTGGCCCAAGAGAGAACTCTACTAAGAGTCAGGAGGATTTCACTTCCATTAACCTGAGAGACACTTGGGGTTAATGCAGTCTCTGGTAACAGTTGGCCTGGGTAGAATCCCAGCCAGCCACTTAGTAGCCTGATAGCATTGGTGGGAGGTACTTAACCTCTCTGTGCCTTGGTTTTCTCACTTATAAAATGGGGATAAAATCATATTCATAAGACTGCATAATGACCAAATGTGTTATTACATGTAAAGGATTTAAAACAGTGTTTGATATTAGTAAGAACAATATTAACATTTCTGTTATTATTGTTATCTTTATTATTATCATTATATTCTTGAACATGTTACACAGCAGATCTCCATTTTCCAGAACTCTCTTAGATAGGCTGACAACACCATCCCTACTCCAGGATGGCTTAAGACAAAATAGTTGTAAACTAAATTAACTTCAGATTGGTTTCATATCAAAGTTAAGAACCTAGGATAAATTTCACATGGCCATGAATTCTTTGCAGCTATTCCATTAGGAGGTGAAGTCTATTTGGCATGAGGGATCCCAGGCAAGACCGGCAGAGCCCCTCCCAAATTGCTGACCTGCAGAATCATGAGCAAATAAAATGGTTGTTGTTTTAAGCCACTGAGTTTCTGGTGGTTTCTTATTATGCAACAGATAACTGATACAGAGCCCCAAACAAATGAGGCTTTATCACCAACAGCATTTCCAACACAAACATACACAGGAAACCAGGCCACTTGTCTGTCTGTCAGCAGGCTTACCACCAACGACCTGGTGCTGCCAAGCTCTCATCCCACTCACCTAGGCCCACTAAAGCCACCACAGTCAACCTACAAACTTGGGAGAAGCTAAGGCTGATTAACAATCAAATCTGGGGAGATAGAGGCAAGCTTTCTGTGCCAAGGTAGGTGCCAAATTAGGTCTCTGTGGAGGTGGCGGGGAGTAGGTATGGAAACAGAAGATTTTGTTCCTTTTAGCCCACAATACAATCCAGGCCCTAAAATGGCAAGATTTGGGTTCCTTGGAAGTAGCTTTATACCATGTGTGTCTTAGATACTGCACACTGAGGTAGACAGATGCCTTCAAGACAAGAGCAAACTGATTCAGGGTCCACTTCACCAAGTGAGAATCAGGGAGAGCCAGTCAGAACCAACCATGTGATCCCCATGGTCCAGTGATGCAGCTCCAAGAAAGCAGGGAGCCCAGAACATCTTCATTTTTTTCTGCTGCTCACATCAAAAGAATGATTACATTGCAAGCCTTGATTTTGCTGTGACCTGAGCAAAAAAACACTCCCAACCCACAATACAAAGGGGAAAAAATACCAATTTCCATGGATCAGTATTCTATCATCTGTAACATGTGGGAAGAAGTGATAATTAACTTTGTAGGAAAATCACCCTGAAATACATTATGAGAAACTCTGGAAGCGTAAGTTCCTGTCCGTTAAAAGCAAAGCCACCACAGCTAAATGAAAACAACCTTATTAATCTGATAATCTGGATGACCCACAGTGCTAAAGTTTCTTAGGTGAAGACCAGTAGCTTTCATCTGTCTGTGTATTTGTTTATTTATCCCATATTTGTTGAGCACATACTTTGTACCATTTAGTATTGTGGGTATCTAGGCATGAGAAAGTGGGGGCGCGGGGAAAGCAGAGAAGTGAAGACAGCAAGGATTATATAAAAGTAGTCATGACATTTCATGTTCCAAGAGATTACAGGACTGGTCAACTTGAAAAACAAAATTCCCCGCTTGAAGTAATCCAGAGTAACCCAGCTGAGCCCACCCAAATTGCTGCACCAATTGGAACTGATCCAGTTATAAATTAAGAGGCTACAGAAAACCGTGTTTTAATGGAATTACAGAGCTAACTAGATATAACTGGCCCACAGATGAAGATGCTAAAATGAAGTAATTTACACAAGGACTCAACAACCGGTTTCAATGTAGCCCCAAATCTGGATCTTCTGGGTTCCAGGCCAGCAGGACTTGGACCAACCCCATAGAGACCCTCTCAAGATACAAGGTGTTTACAGTGTAAGGGGGCATAGACACCCCACAATTCCAACCCCTCTGGCAGTAGACAGTCACTGACCATCTAATACAGGGGAGAAACTCTGTGCTTGGGGCACCTGGGTGGCTCACTCAGTTGAGCCTCCAAGTCTTGGTTTTGGCTCAGGTCATGATCTCAGGGTTGTGGGATCAAGCTCCGCACTCGGTGGGGAGTCTAATGGAGATTCTCACTCCCTCTGCCTCTGCCCCTCCCCCAATGCATGCACACACGCATGCACTCTCTCTGAAATAAATAAATTTTAAAACAACAACAACAGCAACTCTGCACTTGTCACATGGGAGCAACTCAAGAATACAACTTCTTGTTGAAAAAACTTAAGAGCCCTCTAACCACAGACACTTGAGAGTTCAAGCAGCCATTAAAACATGCTTATAAGATAAAGGCACAAGAAAATACTTAGGTTACATTTAAATTTCAAAACTTAAATATGTAGTAACTACACAAACTACAAAAAGTTTGTAGTAACAAACTACACAAAGGTAAAAATAGCAGCAAAACACACTAACATGTTCATGACTATAAAGCTGGCATTTTTTAACACTGGGTGACTTTTTTATTGTTGTTATTATTATTATTATTATTATCATTATTATTTGACAGAGAGAAAGAGAGCATGCATAAGCCCAAGCAGGGGGAGAGGGAGAAGCAGTCTCCCTGCTGAGCAGAGAGCCCGATGCAGGACTCGATCCCAGAACCCTGGGATCATGACCTGAGCTGAAGGCAGACGCTTAACCAACTGAGCCACCCAGGCGCCCATCACTGGGTTAAGTTTTATTCTTCATTCTTTCTGCTATTCCCTACACGCCAAATATCCTTCAACATTCTTGAACTGCTTACATATTTTTTAATGTTTTGGCTACATCGATGAAGAAGAGACACAATGTCAACGGTGGTCAGAGGGCAGAGGGCATGTGAGCAGGGGCAAGCGTGAAAGTCAAGTAGAGTGCCAGCCCTGCATATCGACATGTGCCTCAAAACCTCACAGTGCTTGGCCCCTGTTCTGTGCTGTTCAGTCAGTCGTATTCCAGATCTGTCCCTTTTGGCTTGGCGACCTAATTTTAGGCAACATACCTACTCTTTCTTTTAAAACCTCAGTTACCTAGGAATGCCTGGGTGGCTCAGTCGGTTAAGTGCCTGACTCTTGATTTCAGCTCAGGTCCTGATTTCAGGGTTGTGAGATGGGACTCCATGCTCAGCGGGGCGCCTGCCTGACATTCTTTTCCTCTGCCCCTGCCCCACTTTTGCTCACCTACATGCCTATGTACACTCTTTCTCTGTTTCAAACAAATCAATCTTTAAACCTCAGTTTCGTCAACCCTAAAAGGTGGATATAAATAGGAATGCCATGCAGATTGAAAATAATGCAAACGAAATGTTTAATCCAGTCCCTGGCAGAAAGTAGGAGCCAGCAAATGATAGCTGTCACGATGATGGTGATAGAGATGGCTAATTTCAGTTATTATTTTTTATTGCCACTGTTATCATCATTCTTATGATTATCCGTATTAGGACGTTCCTAGCACTGTGTTTAACATGTAACTAAAAAGGCATTAAGATTCCTTGCTTTGGAAGATAGCCCAGTGCTCTCCACACATCTCATTGCTGGACCGTCCCTTCTCTGAGCTCCATACTCTCTGGGTTTATTAATAATAGACTCTTGGGTGGAAGTAATAGCTTGCATACCACCCAATACGCCCGAAGGGAAATGGTGATAACATACAGATTCCTACTTGCTTTTTTAGGCCTAATTAGGAGAATACAATGTCATCCTCTTTAAAAAAAAAAAAAAGGCAAGCAGTAAACCATTCTCAGTAGATATCCTACAGAATTCTGCTTTGTGCTTGAAACTGGTAATTATCTTTAACAAACATGAGTGCTAATAATTCTACCTGCTCTTTAGACAAGAAACAAGAAGATTTCTGGGCCCATCATCTCACAACCCAATCAGCTCAGACAACTTCCTTTACAAGATGCCTCTCTCACCCATTAGATGCAAGGTGGGAGGTCTGTTTGCAAAGCAGAGGGCTTCTGGGCTGGAAGCCAATAGCCCACATCAGGAAGAAGACTTCTTAGCAGTCCAGACTCAGGTCCCTGATTCCTCAAAAAGACATTCCCCAGCCGTGGCAGCCTGACCAGCGAAAACCAGACCTCAGGTACAGTTTTTTCACTGAGAAAAGAGAGACAGGTCCAACAACTGAATCTAGTCAACATGTGTATTAAGCACCTCACCTAAAACGGAAAGGCCACATGAATGAAGTGAAAAGCAGTCATCAGTAAAACGTACAACTTTAAACATGCCCAAATAGATGCTGTTTCCTCTTCTCTGTTGGAGTAACACTTTCATTCTATTTTCGATCAGGAAGAATGTTCTAATCCTTAACATTCAAATGTCCTATAATTACAAATATTGAATAGTGTATGCACTTCCTAAGTAGACTCAGCAATGTGTTTCATCTGATCTAGACACTTCTGAGCTTTACTCCCTATCCCCCACATATTCCTGCCCCCATCGCTGGGATAGTAACTCTGGAACATTCTCTTGTAACTGACCAAATTAGTGTATTATGTGGCAAACAGAGGAGTCTTTCGCCCACTGATCATTCCCTGGGCACGGGGACTCTCTCCTTGGGATCACCAGAAATATAACTTAAGCCAAAATCTGCCTCCCAAGTCCCAGGACCACAATGAGCAGTACATGATGAAGATGGGCTAGAGAGTCTGGCAAATCACCCAGGAGACAGGTAAAGGACAGAGTCCCAAGATTCCCAGAGTTTGCCCAGATCCCCAATCACCTTACCCAGAGCTCCCAAATAAAAAGCCAATGTCCGTAATCGCTTCCATCCCTACCTCCAGAGAGAGCGCGGCAGTCAGGCTCCTCTCTCCGACTGACTGTGAAGAGGTCTCTGCCCACACAAGGTAACCAGCCTACCAAAGATAAAAAGATAAGGTAAGAACTATGGCAGGCAATGCGTTACATTCCTCAACAACTGGAATGCTTCCTGGTGCAGAGCAGGTCTCCGGGTGTCTGAAGACCTTTCAGACTACAACAGCAGCAACATAATCAACTGCACAATATCATCTGCACGAAATCCCTGGAATCAAGTCGGGTGGGGCTGTTCGAGCTGCAGAGAGTGAGCTAACATTTTCTTAACACACACCTGCGGCCGTCTAATTGGGAATGGTAATAATTGGTGAAATCATATACCTCATCACGTCCCTCAACAAAAATGGCTGTTTACCAAGGAGCTGGCAGAACTCTGTGTAACACTTATATACATCAGGGTAGGCCGGCAGGTCAGAGCATTCATACATTCTCACACTCCACACATCCACACACAATGAAGACTCTATGCCATGAAACTAGCCCTGCTCTTTGGAAGACAGCCCTACCAGCTGATGAAATGATGACAACATGAGACTTGAACCTAGATGAGGGGGTGGGAGGGAAAGGCAACCTTCTACATGCACTCAAAGCAGCACATGTAAAAGACCCCAATTATGACCCATTTTAAGGAAATTCTATTGTATTTTTATAGCCCTCATCTGTGATGGTAAATTTTGTGTTTAATCAACTTGACGGGACTATGGTGCCCGGTTGTTGGGTCAAACCCAAGTCCAGATATTGTTTAGAGGTATTTTTTAAATGTGACTAACATTTAAATCAGTAGACTCTGAGTAAAGGAGATTACCCCTCATAGTGTGCACAGGCCTCATCTGGCCAGTTGAGGCCTTAAGAAGAAAGGCTGAGTTTCTCTCAGGAAGATGGAATTCGGCCTTGATGCAGCCTTTGGACTCAAGGCTGTGACATCAACTCTTCCCTGGGTCTCCAGCCTGTTGGCCTGCCCTGTAAATTTTTAATTTGCCAGCCTCCATAATCATGGGAACCAATTCTTTAAAAATCAAGGGCCTGAGTGGCTCAGCCTATTAAGGGTCTGCCTTTGGCTCAGGCCATGATCCCAGGGGCCTGGGATAGAGTCCCACGTCAGGCTCCCTGCTTCTCCCTCTGCCTCTGCCCCTGTTCATGCTTGCTCTTGTGTGTGTTCTCTCTCTCAAATAAAATCTGTAAAAAAAAAAAAACAAAACCAATCTATCTACTGGTCAATCGCTAGACACACACACACACAAACCTTATGGGTCAGGATTCTTTGGAGAACCTTAATACACCATCTAACGTCAAGAAAGAATGTGTTAATTTACAAAACACATATGCGACGTGAAGCAGACAACACAGAAAAGAGGCCAGAGCATGAGGAATAGTCCACAGAAATGCATTTTGTAAGTATTAAATTATTACTTGACATGGTTTAAAAATTAGGTTCTTAGCATCCTAGTGGCCAAAGCAATGAAGAGACACAATCACACTGACTCGAAGATATAAAGTATAACATACACACTTCAAGAGTGTTAGATTTTTCTTGTTATTAAGAAATTTCTCCCAAGGGGTTAACCGTTCCTTCCTAGGGTAAATCCTTAAAGCATCCTTTATCACCCACACTGAAGGGTCAGGAGGGAAAGTAATTAATTAGAAGTGCCTCTCACTATATATAGTAGGGAGTCTGCTATACTGCTTCACACTGCATCCCTCAGGGAGAGATAGGAGGCCAAAGCACAACTCACTGAAGTGATCTAGCAAGGCCAAAAAGCAGTCCAAGCACACAACAGTCTGATCATTTGGCTTGATCCAGGGATTAAAAATTAGAATGAGTGAACCCTAACTCCTTTGAGATATTTCCCAGAAATATCATTTCTCCCAGTGAAAAGCCGGATGGGAAGTAGGCTACACTGTCTGAGGCTGTGGTCCCTGGCAATTGCCTGAAACAAAGGTTTTCTCTACTGTTGATCGGGAGCAGATCCACAGCAAAACTGCCCTCAGATAAGTTTATAAGTTCAGGTCACACATTTGAGAAAGGTTTTTTAGGTTTCATTTTTATAGGTTTGCATTTGTAGAAGTCTTAAATAGCCTTCTTGCATTAGAATCCATTTTTTTTAAAGATCTATTTATTTATTTGACAGAGAGAGAAACAGAGAGAGAGGGAACACAAGCTGGGGGAGTGGGAGAGGGAGAAGCAGGCTTCCCACAGACCAGGGAGCCCAATGCAGGGCTTGTTCCCAGGACCCCAGGATCATGAACTGAGCTGAAGGCAGACGCTTAACAACTGAGCCACCCAGGTGCCCTTAGAACCAATTTTTTTTTAATTTTATGACAGTAAAATACACATAAAATTTACTATTTTAACTATTTTTTTTTAATTTAGCTCACTTTATTTTATTTATTTATTTTTATTAACATGTAATGTATTATTTGCTTCAGGGACACAGGTCTGTGAATCAACAGTCTTACACACTTCACAGCACTCACCAAAGCACATACCCTCCCCAATGTCCATAACCCAGCACCTTATCCCCTGCGGCCCCTGATAACCACTACTATACTTTCTGTCTCTGAGTTTGCTGATTTGAGGAACCTCATGTAAGTGGAAGCATGTAATCTTTGCCCATTTGTGCCTGTATTTAACCTAACATAATATTTTCAAGGTTCATGCACGTTGTACCATGTACCAGAATTCCCCTTCTCTTCATGGCTGAGTAATAGTCCATTGCTAGTATATACCACATTGTGTTTATCCTGGAATGATCTTTAATGTAATTAACTCAACAATTATTGAATATCTACAGTGTGACAAGTCTGATTATTTAGACATTCATTTTGTTCTGAGAACAGTACGATGGCAGAGTCAAGAAGTGCTACTCCACAAGGAATTAATTAATTGTATAAATTCTACCTTCAGAATCAGTAGCAGCAACAAGAAAATAAAAGTCTAAGTTTCTCTTCCCTAAGGGTTAGGTAAATCTCCCCCACAATCTTAATTACTGTTCTTCATGTGTAAAGCTGAAGCGAGATTTGAATATCCCCACTATGTGGCCAGTGTGCTCTGTAACGCTTCATATCCTGGTGCCTAAAGCTTACCAAGTGTTATTCTTGACCCCCTCCCCCAGAGATAATGAGCTTCCATCTAAACAGCTGATGTGAAGAAGTCAGAGAAACTGGAGTCCTGTGAGGCACTACTTTCTGTCCTTACAGATAAAATACCCTGACAGAATCAGCTAGAAAAACATCTTCCCTCTAACTGGCTTGCCATCCATCAGCTTTTTATTCCTAGACATGCACCTAAAGGAACAAGTCTTCTGTGTAGACACACGGGTCATAAGCAGCCCACAGCACCTCGCCAGCAAGACGATTTAACAGCTGAAAGAGAACTCGAGAACATGCATTCCACTCTGGGTTTCACCTTTAGAGCATATAAAAGAGCAGATGGCGGGAACCGGGGGGATGCCACCACACACCTGAATTCACAAAAGTGGCCCAGTGTGAGTCATCAAAAGATGTCTGCAGGAAGTTGATGAAAAACCACCGTTTCTGCACACTGACAAGGGAATTGCAAGCAAAAATCAAGAGCCAGAGAGGATTTGGGTCACTTTGTTCAGCATAAACTTCTCAGCTGGGAGGATGTGCTGTCATCCCAGACTGTTAACAATTGGATGAGCTGAACTTCATTACTACTTTTGTGTTCAGTTAACTGGGAATATGTCATTCAACCAGCCAAAGTGGTTTTAGAAAAATACAGAATTTAGCCTTCAGTTCCTCCTGTATGTTTTTTAAGACCGATTTTGAAGCAAGAGTTTTTTGTAGATCAAAACAAAATGAACACCATAAGATTGTTCTTTCTACACTACATCAAAACTACATTGGGGAGGGTATGTGCTATGGTGAGTGCTATGAAGTGTGTAAGCCTGATGATTCACAGACCTGTGCCCCTGGGGCAAGTAATACATTATATGTTAATTAAAAAAACTAGTGATATATTGTATGGTGACTAACATAACACAATAAAAAAAAAAGATTGTTCTTTTTAGTATACAGTTGAACAATCCATTGCCTCTGAAACAGGAGACATTTCTAGGAGTTGTAGAAGCCAGCCACAAACAGGCTAAAAGTAGGATGCTAATACAAAGATCACAAAATTAGCCTAATTGGGAAACCTCAGAAGGAGAAGACACTTGGGTTTCTGTCCCAAGTCATTACTCTACCCCTCTTCTCAGGGCATCATTAACAGGCATTTTGGAAGTGGATGAGGGGCACACCTGGAGTATGAAAATCTCACCTCTAATAGTCATTTGGATCCTCCAACTTGGGTTAAGTTCATTAAACCTTTCTCATGCACATTCACAAACACCCTCAAAAATATCTTCCCATATAGCTTGGGTCCATTTTCAAATGGATCAAATCAAGAATCCTGATAAGGTGGGTCCCCAAGTGGCACAGTCAGCTGACTGTCTGACTCTTGATTTCAGCTCAGGTCACAATCCTGGGGTCGTGAGATCGAGCCCTGCGTCAGGTTCTGTGCTCAGTGCAGAGTCTGCTTGGGTTTCTCTCTCCCTCTCCCTCTGCCCCCAGCTGCCCCCTCAAATAAATAAGTCCTAAAAAAAAAAAAAAAAAAAAAAAAAAAACCCTGATAAGACAACCAGGGTTCATCAGAAGTTATAAAATTAAACTTGAACCTGGTAGAATGCCAATTACTTTCTGTTAAGGGCTGAATTGTGTCCTCTTCTGTGTGGACACAGAACACAGATGCAGGAGAGCTGACTGAGGTCTTTGTTAGTGCTGGGAGCCATGAACATCATAGCTTAATTTCCACTCTTCCCTCCAAAATTCATATGTTGAAATCCTAACTCCCCCTCCTTCAAGTACCTTGGAATGTGACTATATTTAGATACAAGATCCTTAGAGGTTATTAAATTAAAATGAGGTCCTTAGGGTGGACCCTCACCCAATATGACTGCTGGCCTTATGAGAGGTAATTAGGACACACGCATGTACAGAGGGAAGACCGTGTGAGGACAGAGGGAAGACCATGTGAGGACACAGAGAGAAGATGACCATCTACAAGTTGAGGAGAAAGGCCTCAGAAGAAACCAGAGCTGCCCACACCTTAATCTCAGACTTCTAGGCTCCAGAACGGTGAGTAAGAGATTTCTATTGTTTAAGCCACCAAGTCTCTGGTACTTGCTATGGCAGCCCTTCCCTTCTTCCTTCTCTGAATGCCTACATTTCCAGGGAGGACACTGTACTGGTGACAGAGACACTCCGTCTCCTACCTCCCAGGGAGCTCACTTTCATTCATTTCCTTATCTCCAACCAGGGTGCTCTAGAAACCCAAAGAAGTGACAAGTAGGAACACCTCACAGATACCCTGAAGACCCCTACTCTAAAATAGGGCACCAGTGCCTGCCCCAAGACCTCTGACCTCCAAAACTATAGGAACTTTCTCTGTCTTTCCCAAATGCTCTCTGCTAACCAGAAGTCACCCTGCAAACAATCTTGGGAATACTTCGTCCAGAAACTGAGTCTCCATTTCTCTTCCTCAATACCCAAGGCTGGCTCAGATGCCTTAACCAACCTTAATTCCCTCTCTTCCTAAAAAGAAAAGGAGAGGTTGGGGGCCAGAGAGCTTCACACATTACAGAAACAAGTCCAGAGCAAGAGATTATCCGGGATAAGAGGACTCCCAGTTGCCTTAAGACTTGATTCACCAATAATTACTTTCTCCTTCCCTAGAGACGTTCACACAGGAGAGCCGACTGACATCTTTGTTAGGACTGGGAGCCATGAACACCATAGCTAAATTTCCACTCTGCATAGATAACATCTGGCCTGCAGTAGGTAGGCACTGGGTCTGGCTCCAGGTGCTATGGCTTGAAAGGGACTGTGCTGTACTCACTGGGGGACAGGGCAGTCATACAAGATGGACTGGACTGTTGGTGGTTAAGTCACCAGTCACAGAGGAAGCACAAGGCATCACCAAGCTTTTCCTCATGACCCAGTTCCATTGCCCTCCTCAAGCTCCTCAGTCTTGCTCTGGCCACCTTCCCAAGCCAACACAAGCTTGACATGGCTTTGCCTGGAAGGTCCAGAAACAAATGTGAAATCTCCTATTGGAACTAATGTCGCCAAGCACTCCAGGGTTAGCGGACAAGGCTCCTGGGGTCCTCTCCAGACTGCAGTGACGGGGTGGGGGGGGGTTCCATCCAGGGTGCACTCCAGCAGCAGGGACCACTAACACTGAAGCTCACACTCAAGCCTGCCAAGTCCCAGCCCCTGGAAGAAAAAGGAGAGCAGACTGATGCAATTAGCCAGGCGAATGGGAACTTGTCAAACCATTTAGATAAGACAGTACTTGAATTTATTCAGTTCCCATTACTGGAGGGTGATTGTGCCCCACTCCCCAACCCGCTGATTCTGTGGGCTGCACAGCATTTTCCTACCAAGGAAGTGGAAAAAAGAAAGGATGATTTCTCAGCCTACAAATTCCAGGGCTCCGCTTTTTTTTTTTTTTTTAAGATTTTATTTATTTATTTGACAGGCAGAGATCACAAGTAGGCAGAGAGGCAGGCAGAGAGAGAGGGGGTAAGCAGGCTCCCTGCTGAGCAGAGAGCCCATGCGGGGCTTGATCCCAGGACCCTGGGATCATGATCTGAGCCAAAAGCAGAGGCTTTAACCCACTGAGCCACCCAGGTTCCTCCAGGGCTCCGCTTTTAAATCAGCACGTGTCATGCCTTCAACCAAAGGGTAATCTGACCTTAATGGAATTAAAGGACACATCCTGTTGACTTTGTCACAGAACCTCAAACTCAGTGATGAATTTTTTAAGTATCCAATTAATTAAAAAAAATAAAGTAAGTTTCCTTATCCAGTGCAATCTTCCTTACACCGCTTAACAAGTGATGACACATTCCCCTTGCTAATGGCTCTGTTTCAATTATTGAGTTGTGAGCACCTCAAGAGTCCATATGAAATCTTACTCTTCTATCCTTCTCAGGCTCTAGCTTAGTGTCAGACACAAAATAGAAACTTGGCAAGGGCTCAATTACTGATTGCTTCTTTCTTTTGAAATAGCATTCCCTATAAGAAAGCAAATCCAGGGACACCTGGGTGTCTCAGTCGGTTAAGCCGCTCCTTCAGCTTGGGTCATAATCCCAGGGTCCTAGGATCGAGTCCCGCATTGGGCTCCTTGCTCAGCAGGGAGCCCGCTTCTCTCTCCGCCTCTGCCTGACACTGCCTGCTTGTGCACACGTGCTCGCTTGCTCGCTCTCTCTCTGACAAATAAATAAATAAAATCTTAAAAAAGAAAGAAAGAAAGAAAGCAAATCCACTGTATCTGCCTCAATTAATCAAAAACACAACTCCCTCCCCACCCCTGACCCACGCACCCTCTTCCCAAACTCACAACAGCAGCAGAATCTTCACAATGCATGTCCATAGTGGATCCAGTGGATCATACAAACAACCAAGGTACAGATGGAGTTTCCAGGTTGGTCAATTCTTGTCCTGTCTAAACTCCGAGCCTATCTGGCTGTGTCCCAGGACTGCCATAACAGTACTACAGGTTTAGTGACTGGCAGCAGATGTTTATTCTCCCACAGCTCTGAAGGCCAGAAATCCAAAATCAAGGTGTCCAAGGGCCCGATGCCCTCTGGAAGCTCAGAGAGAGCCTCTGTCCCCCTACCCTCTGGTGGCTGCTGACACTCCTCAGTGTGGAGCTACTTAACAGCCATCTCTGCCTCTGTCTGTTCCTGCCCTTTCCCCGGGATTCTGTCCAAATCTCCCTCTCTCCTCTAAGGACACCAATCATTGGCTCGGGCGCATCCTAAATCCAGCATGAGCTCATCCGGAGATCCTTAACTGAATTACATTGGCAAAGACCCTATTTCCAAATAAGGTCACATTCACAGGTACTGGGGGTTAGGACTTAAAATATATCTAGTTTGGGGGGGTACTATTAATCTCATTAAATATCCAAAGTCAGAACACATCATCTGTACCACAAAACCCTTCTTCTTCCCAAAGCTCTTTTTCATATTAGCAGATTCATTTCCTACTCAGGACCCAGGTTGAACTCTTTGAATCATGTTCAAGGGCCTTCACCCACTTGCTCCCTGGTTCCCATCAGCTCCATAATCCATAGTGATGAAGAACAGTTCACTCAGTTCTATCCTACAAAAGTACTTATGCCTGTCCCCTCTTTCCTATGCCTGCTGCCTGACGACCTTGGCCCCAGGTTGAATTCCCTGTCTCCTACTGCTCTGCCAGCTTCCTTAACAAAACATGCCACATGTTGCTGCTTTAAACAGAGCCCAATCATGCCACAACCCTGTCCACAGACTTTCAGCGGCACCTCGCCAAATGAAGGCCAAGTGCGGAGGTGGCCTAGCATCCAGGTCCACTAGAATGAGCCCCAGTCTTATTTTCCACAGCTACCCTCCACTTGGTCTAGGGCCTAGTCAAAGTGAATTACTGAGTGTTCTTAAGTAGATTCTCAAAGGTCTCTAAGACTTTCAAGCCCCTCTGCCTAGGATTTATTCATTAATTCAACAAGCTTCTATCTTGACCTATATTCCCTTGTCAGTGTCTTCATAGAAAGGCCCAGCTCAAAAAACAACTCCTCCCAAAGTCTTCGACGAGTTTCACCAACCACAGTAGATTCCTCTTTTTTTTAAAAAACTTAGAAGCCTGCCAGACAGATAATGCATTCTTGTACTCTCCACCCTTTAGTGATTCGAACACATGTCACAAACCTCATAACCAAGTCTGGGTGGAACCCTGCTTCACTCATATGTACATCTTCTCCAATATTTAGCACAGCAACATGTGCTCAGAAATATGTGATCAAGGAACACCTGGGTGGCTCAGTCAGTTAAGCGGCTGCCTTTGGCTCAAGTCATGAACCCAGGGTCCTGGAATTGAGTCCCACATTGGGCTCCTTGCTGAGCAGGGACCCTGCTTCTCTCTCTGCCTGTGCCTGCTTATGCTCTCTCTCTCTGACAAACAAATAAATAAAATCTTTTAGAAAAAAGAAATAGTGATCAATAAAATGTATATTGAATAAGTAAATAATACAGTCTCTGCCTTCAAGCAGCTTACTTTTGGGGATAGGGAGGATGGGATAAGCACAAAGGCAAATAACATTAACTAATACAGTACTCTAAGATTCCCAGAAGAAGTATAAATGAAATTCTGGAGGAAATACAGAAATGGAACTTTTGGAAAGGGTGAATGTTTCCTAAAGAAGTAGAACTTAAGAGAGACCTTGAAGGATACTCAATATTTTGATGAGCACAGAGTGGTAAGTCAGGAAAGAGAACTAGATACAGAAGCAGCAGCATCTATAAAAGAACCAATGGAAAGCAAATGCATTTTTCCACTTCCATGAAGAGTAGAGCTTTCTGGCCCCCTGACGGAGTGAGTGGTGAGTAATGGAAAGCAGGGTTGAGAAGGTAAGCCAACATCTCAAGTGTTAGGCCAAGGAATTCGAAATGGACGCTGCAGGAGCTGGGAAATATGGAAGGCTTTCAGACAGGTGTGATGTGGGCACACCTGCACTCTGAGATGAGCACTTAGATGGTGCTGTGGAACCTAGCCCTAGGGATACATCAGAGTCCTCTGTCGAGTTTCAAGACTGCTTAATACGGAAGGAAAAGTACAAACAATATAACAATTCTCCAACCATGATAAAATCATGTTGGTGTTTTGCCACTGTGTCTTTAGAGTTTTTAAGAGAAATAAACCATTTTGTTCTTGAGCTCCATTTTGTTCTCTTCCCCCAGAAATAAACCCTTCAGGGAAGATCCTTCTAGTCCATGTTCATACAGAGAAAGAAAGAGAGATAGGTGTATACATCCATAAAAACCCTGTAGCATTGATTTTTGTGTTAAAATCATAAATAATACACTTAGCAAATATTGCTCTAAATTTGCTTTACTCATTGGAAACATTTTTTAAAATTCAGATTACTGCATCCTACCCAGATCTAATGAATCACAATCACTGAGTGGAGGGATGCCTGAGTGGCTCAGTTGGTTAAGCATCTGCCTTTGGCTCAGGTCATGATCCCAGGGTCCTGGGATGGAGCCCCCTGTCAAGCTCCCTGCTCAGCGGGGAGACTGCTTGCTTCTCCCTCTCCCTCTGCCTCTGCCTGCTGTTCCCTGCTTGTGTGTTCTCACTTACTGGCTTTCTCTGTCAAATAAATTAAAAAAAATTTTTTTTTAAATCACTGAGTGGAGGTATCCAGAAATATGCAATTTTTAATAATTTTCAGTTCATTTTGCTGTCACTGGACCGAGACTGGGGTGTCATGGGTGTAGAAGACCAACTAGAGAGAGGATAAAGCCAGCAGGAATGATAATTCAAGCAGGGCTGTTGTGGTCCTAAGGATGGACAGTGCAAATGCAAAAAGGAGACAGGTTCTGAAGCCCTCTGAGGATTCGAGCAACAGGACTTTACAACGAATTAGAATCTGATGGCCCCAAGGATGTTAACTTGAATGAGCTGGAGGACAGCAATTCCCTTAACAAACATGGAAAACTCGGGTGGAAGAGCTGGCTGTGGGAGAGAAGATGGATTCGGTTTTAGACGTGTAAACCTGGAGTTTCTGTGGCATCTTAAGCATCTCCGACAGGTATTTATAGAGGCTGGATTCAGTCAAGGGAGAAGGCTGGGGAAGGGCCACCTGGAGCAGGAAGCCACAGGAAGGATCAAGGGTCAAGAATCCACCACCAGGGGCTGAGTGTGATAAAGAGAAGGACTGAGAGACATCACAAGACTGGGGAATCAGGAGCTTTCAAGGAGTAGTAGCGATCACAGCAGGAGAAGTCACATGTGGCAGTGCCTGAAAAATAGAGCAGCCACGTTAAGCTACTCTTTAGTATTGAAACTTGACGTCTAAAAGAATAGCTGGGGGTAACTATTTTCGGGCTTAGGGCAGATCTGAATGTGCAGAATGTGAGAAAGGAACCAGTGGTAAAGAGACTGAAAAGATACTTATTCTGCAGAAGCCCTGAGAGGTTCAAATCCAAAGACACCAGGCGGCAAGAAGGCAAGGGAAGGTCTTAGGTTGAAAACAGAGATTATTTAAAAGCAGACAAAGCAACTCAGACCTCCAGAGCCTCTCCTCATCCCTGCATAGGCAAGGCATCTAACCCTACAGAAGACAAGCACGCTGTGCTTGGGAAAAAATTGAACAAGAGGATTCTCTGGATTCAAAAAGCAATGGGCACAACGGAGCAGTGGGATGAAGTGTAAAACTGAAAACCACACTAAACCAAGTGCTCCTGTAACAGTAGCACCCAACTATGGAAAGACATACATTCTCCCTCCCTGCCGCCCTTCATACCCCACCTCACTCCCTCCTCCCTCGGGAGACTGGACAATTCTCTGGAAAAGAGAAACACCCATCCATACTCACTATCTATCACCTACAAGAAAACCCCACCCACTGACACAGAATTTTTAGCCAAGGATAGCCAAGGATCACCAGGCATTTGAGGAAAGTCTCCCACATGAAAAAGTGAAGCCAAGCCAAACACATAAATAAGTCACACGGAACTCAGAGACCCTAAGGAGGATGACGATTTTACGACTCTCTAGAAGCTACAATGGCCTGAAAAGATACTAATTTGGCTGCATGGTTTTTTAAAAAATGTAAAGGGGGAAAAAAATCACACAAATATCTCCATTTCTAAACTTGTCTTGAAAAATCAAAAGGTCCAGCAATTCCAGAATCACAGGGAGCCTGGAGCTAAGAGCAAGAAAGAGACAGGCGGAGAGAGGGTGAGCCCAGACACTCTTTTGAGGTGAGGGTTCAGAGGTATTACCAGATTCACAGGGGTCCATGACCCAAAAAGAAGATAAAAGCCTTGAAAGAGCCCTTCTTCCTTTCTCCGTCTTCCTGGGAAGATGTAACAATTTAGAGTGCACCTAAAAGCTTTTAGAAGGAACATCCAAGACTTGATGTGTTAAATCAGCTTCTCACATGCGGCTGCCCAGTTCAAAGAGGAAAAAGCTGAGCACTCCAGGGAATGTGAGGAATTAGAAGCTTGCATGTAGATATCACCCTCTTATTGCTGGGGCACTGAAACTGCATAGATTAATGGGTCAGGAGTGGTGCTCCTGCAGCCATCTAGAAATATCCTGAGGAAAAACAGGATCAAAACTGCTCGCAGCTCAGAACACATGACTGCTAGAATCGCTGACTTGATTAGAAAAGAAAATACACACACACATACACACACACACTGGCTCATATGCATACATTTGTAATCAGCCAAACCTGCTGTACCCAATCCCAAGGTTTCCTGTAGTCATCAGACACTTTGTTCTGACTGGAGGTAATCACAAGACATAAATAAGTTCCTGCCAAATAAGAATTAATTTAAATTCCTCTCAAAGCTTTTCAAGAGACAGAAAGGCTGCCCTTGAGAGATACCTTCTCCTGGGTTAACGACTTGGGTTATTCTGTTTATCATAAGCCAAAGGTAACTTGGTAGTTGGATTGATAAAAGGTCTTTCTCAAATTGCTTTACCATGGGGTTTCTGCTTTGTTTGGTTTTGAATGTGCAGAATATTTAGCCACACAAAGATCCCCAAAGCTCCTGGAAGCAGAATAAGTGTTGAGGGCTTGGGCACAGTGAGGCTCAAACAGAATTTGGGTCAGAGCTCTGGAGGAACCACTGAGAATGTGGGATTGTGCACCCTCCTGTGTACAGTCCTAGCCCCGGACTGCATGGGAGGAGTCCTTCACCTGATGTCACCTGGGGTTACCACTGAAAGGGCAGGGCCTCAGAAAGAGATCTGTATTCCAGAGTCAAGTTACAGAACTTTCTATGTGAGCATCTCTTGTTTCTTGCCCTACTTGACAATGCTACTAGGAAATCTAAGAGATAATAGTCTAGAAAAAGCTCTGCATCACTTTGAAAAATGCCCTTCGGGCCAGCAAGTAAGTATGAGGGTCTCCCACAGCTACTAGCCCAATGGTCTCTAATGCCTATTCTTTGTTACTGGAGGGATTTTCCTGAAGTTGCTTTTCTTTCACATATCCTTGGGGTGGTTAATATTGGGGATTTCTCAGGAATGGCTCCAGAAGCTATAGTTCTTGGGGCACCTGGGTGGCTCAGTCGGTTAAGCGTCTGACTCTTGATTTCAGCTCAGGTCATGATCTTGGGGTCATGAGCTTGACCCAGAGTCAGGCTCTGTGCTGGGCAGGGAGCCTGCTTAAGAGTCTCTCTTTTGGGGCACCTGGGTGGTTCAGTGGGTTAACCCTTTGCCTTCAGCTCAGGTCATAATCTCAGGGTCCTGGGATCGAGCCCTGCATTGGGCTCTCTGCTCAACAGGGAGCCTGCTTCCCCCTCTCTTTCTCTCTGCCTGTCTCTCTGCCTACTTGTGACTTCTCTGTCAAATAAATTAATAAAATCTTAAAAAAAAAAAAAGTCTCTTCCTCCCTCCCTCTGCCATTCCCCCCACCCCCCCCAAAAAGCCACAATTCTCGTATAACAGTCTGAAGCTCAGAGGGTCTACAATATCTTACAGTCCTCTTGCCTGGGTTTTCCAAATTACTGCCAGTATGACTACAGCATTTCACTTAAATTTCTCTAACAATTTTCCATTGCTCCTCAGAAACAGGTGGGACTCCTTTCATGCAGCCTGGCATGGCCTGGCCCCATATACCCAACCTCCTCCCCAACCATTCTCCTTGGTGCTCTATCTGCTCTGGCCACACTGGCCTTCTTCCTGATGTTCACATTTACTACGTTCCATCCTACCACAAAGTCTTTGGGCATGGTGCCCCCCAAACTACAGAGCTTGCCCCTCTCTTCCTCTTGCCCTTAACTCTTACCCATCTTTTCTATTTCGGTCCATGAGCCACTTTGCCTAGAAAGCCTTCTCTGACCTCTCTCACTGTGTTTAACTCTATCTAATAAAGGCTCTCAGAGCAGTCGACTCTTCGCTCTCCTGAGAGCACTTAACATAGAGGCAATTTTACGTCTGCTAGTATGATTAAGTAACTAATACCTGTCTCCAGCACTGGATCTTAAGCTCTGTGAAAGATGAGACCGTGTCTGTTTTTGTTCACCCATTACACTGCCTTGGCACAGACTAGAGGCTTAACAATATCAGATGGCCGCATAGAAGGATGAACACACAATCTCAGCAGGACTGTCTTCTTGCCTCTCCACTCTTTTATTTTTACCTTTGTCCCTCTGCCGGGAAGGTTCTGCCCCCCATTGCACCTGCTGTTCGTTCAGAGCTCTGCCTCCCCTAGTACTAGAAACAAAGCCTATGCACCTTCTCTAATTCCATCAAGTACATCCCCAATTTCTCCTTGACTATCGTCTCCACTTTCACTGGTCACCCCTCCACTTGCATACTAGCACCACGCTGTGCAGTGCAGTGTCCAGCTTCCTGAGCAGGTCCTGGGGGCTGGAGGATGCCAGCTCCAGAGGAAACAGAGTTGGTGCCTCGTGGGATAAAACCACCAACAGGAAAGGACATGGGAGTGAGGCCAACAGATAAACCCACCCTCCTTTCTCCCTACTCGGGACTATTTGGAGGTATAGCCTCTCCTTGCAACCCTCCTAGAGACGTGCTAAGCCAGAAGAAGAAGCTACTGAGAGACAGACACGGTTCTTCATGGCTTGTGGAAAGGCACCAGCCAGGACTCAAGCAGCCCCTCTTCCCCGGGCCCCTTGTCCCCACCTCGTACTCACACCTGGAGCTTGCATCTTCCACATACATTGTTAGCACTTCAATTCTCCTCTACCTTGCTTTCTTGAGCATCCAGGCTGATACCCTCGGATATCGCCTGTATCCCCTAAAGAGAGAAACTGCTTCTATAGCCCAAGCGCATTGTGCTTTTGAGGGGAGCTTCTCACGCAATGTCACGTGAGTAACCGAAGCTATCGTAATCTTGGCCTGCACCGACAGAAGGGAATTCGCAACACCTCTGCTTAATTCTGCATGGGCTAGAACCACGGTCGGTAGTACTGATTTTCATTCTGAGAAACCCAGTTAAAAGTGCTTCTCTCAAAAGTTTTGAATGACAGACCTCTTAAGAATCGGATGACAGATTAATGAATCCTCTGCCCAGGGAAACACACGTGCGTCAGTTTGCTTTCAGTTTAGGGGTTCAAAGAACCCCTGAAGCCCCATCCATAGATTTTATGTTAAGAAATTCTGCTTCAGAGAAACAGAGCCAAAGAACAACATAATCAATAAACAGTGACAAGAAGAGCAACTGAAGCCATGTTTTATAAGAAGCAGATGTAAGAACAACTAAATTTTAAAAGAAAAAAAAATCAAGGAAGGATAATAGGAAAGCTGGTATATTTGAAGGCCTATCAAGGAGAGGTATCAGATGTTTGCTCTTGCAGGTCTTCGTCTGGGGGCGACTTCTCTGACTTCCCCAGTCAGATTTAGCTGTGTTCTTGTAGCCTGTGGGCATGCTACAGTTCTAATCCATAAAACTCTAGGCCATCGTCTAAAGGGCCAGATAAAGGCACCACCTTGGCCAGAAACACACACACACAAATAGACAGTGGTAGGAGATCCCATAACCCATCTACGTTTTCTCTCTGCTTTACAAAAATCATTCTCAGCTTGGGGCACCTGGATGGCTCAGTCGTTTAACCAAAGGACTCTTGATTTTCGATCAGGTCACAATCTCAAGGTCATGGGATGGAGCCCCACCCCTCATGAAGCTCCGCACTCAGCCAGAATCTGCTTGAGTTTCTCCCCCTTTGCTCCTCCCCCAACTCCTGCGCCCATGTCTGTGTGCTCTCTAAAATGAATAAATCTCAAAGAAGAAAGAAAGAAAGAAAGAAAGAAAGAAAGAAAGAAAGAAAGAAAGAAAGAAAGAAAGAAAAAGAAAAGAAGAGAAAAGAAAAGAAAAAACTCATTCTCAGCTCATGGGCCACACAAAGTGAGGTGGCAGGCTGACTTGGGTCCCACGGGCCATGGTCGGTCATCCCCTGGCCTGGACTGGGGCCACTGATGAATCAGCCCCCCACCACCACACTGTGAGCTCCCCCATGGTGAAAGGTCTAACTTATTTCACCCAGGGGTTCCAGTTCTAACCGTGATGCATACAGAGTCCAAGCTTAATATATGTGTATCAAATGAAAAAGTCCTGTTCATCTTTCAAGACTGAGCTCAAGTGACACCCTCCACAGAAAGGGCCCTCATCCTCCAGTTTGACTGGATCTTGCCTCACCTGGCAGTGCCAGCAGACCAGTCTTAGACCAGTCTTAGACCCGACTTATGCTGTGTATTACGGCTGTCCACCTGCTGAAGAGATCTCCAAGGAGTGGCTTACACAGAAAACCCAGAGAATTCGTCTCTTGCCAATTCTCAGGCTGATTCCTTACTTTCTTATGTGAAATATAAAATAACCACTCACTATGTGTTTCCATAAAGTAGCCTTTTGAAAAGTCCTATCAAACGTGGGGATGGCTCCAAGAAAGCTGTTAAATATTCTTGTGCAGCTGTTCACAGCTTAGCATTTAATTAGTTATAATTGCAATTTTAAAAACAATCAAACTCCGTGGCTGTTATTTACTGCATCTCATGATGATTCTGTTTTTTATGCTCCTCAAAAGAGAATTGGATGGAGATACCTGGGTCTAGAAACTACCAGGATTGAAAGACAAGTTTTTATCACAGTTAATCTCCTTTGTCATTCTTCTGGGGTGAGAGTAGGGTGATTTAAGAAAACATCCTACAATTTCAGAAGACAGATTTCTAAAATCATCAAATGGGATATCCAAAACTTGGTGGTGTAGACTTGTGGTTTTCACCGATGTCCTCAGCAGAGGAAGACCAAGATCACCCATTTCCCACAGACCACCCTTGCCATGGAAAAACTCCATGGTCTTTATGTTCCTAAACACAAACTGGAACCAAAATTTACATAACACTAGCCAAGAAGTTGGGAAGGAAAAATAAAGGGGAATCAAGTTATGTTAATGTTCTTGCTTTATCACAAAGAAAGCTACCAATTAATTTATTTTCCATTTAGTTTAAGTTATTTTATAAATATTTTCTTAAAAATCAAAGACAGTCCATAAATGTAATGTGGTATACTAGATGGGATCCTGAGATAGATAAATGACGTTAGGTAAAAACTAAGGAAACCTGAATAAATATGGACTTTAGTTAATTATAATGTATCATCATTGGCTCATTAATTTTGATAAATGTACCACATTAACATAGAGTGGTAATAATAGCAGGAAGGGGGTGTGGTGTGTATGGGAACTCTGTACTATCTTTTCAACTTTTCAATAAATCTAGAACTATTCTAAAGTAAAAAGTTTATTAATTTTGAAAAACAGGGGTAGTCCCTAAAGAATAAAATTAAGAAAAGTAGCTTATAATCAATCAGGTAGAGAGGGAAAGGATAAATGAGAATTTTGGTCAAAGAAAATGCAGTAAATAAGAATACCAATGGGGGTACCAATGAGTAAGCAGAGTACACAGCAAATACAAAAGTGGCAAAAACAAGGACTGAATCCCAAGGATGTGGTATCTCTTATTTTCCTGAACAAATACTGGGCTGCTACCCTCCAACTCCCTTCACACTCCTAACATTTTTCACTCCTATCCCAGGCAGCTGATTAGCTGTCTGTGATTAGGTCCACCAATTAAGAAATATTAACTGAGTCACCAATAAAAGACCCTCAGAAAACACTATGGGACCACATTCCCCAATAAAGCAAGGACCTTCCTCATCTGTGCCTCCACACACTTAACATAGGATCTGCAGACTGTAGGTGCTTCACAATTGGAGAGATTCGCCAGGAAACACCCTGGCTGGGCAATGAACTCACCTGGGGAGCTCTTAATGAAGAGCAATGCCCAGCGACACACCAACAGATTCTAATTTAATTGGTCTTGGGTGGGGGCCAAAACATCAGTATTTTTTTCAAAGCTCGCCAAGGAAGTTCTAACATGCAGCATGGTTGAGTATACCAGATAAGTCTCTAAGATGAACTAAACCAGAGCAAGCCTGAGTGTTAAGAAATCAGTTAACTTCTTATTACAGTAGTACAGATGTGGGAATTTCAAATCATTACTATTTCCTCTTTCTCCAGTAGCTGTAATTCACTGTGTTCATCTCCAGCAGCTGAAATGTGTAGTCTGCTTTTAAGTGTTAAGGGTGTAAGTGGGGGACACCAGAGTCACATAATCCCCAAGGTCTACTGAATGGTCAGATAAGAAATGCTCCTTATGAATTCAGATAATATTTTAAGTCCTCAAAGAGGAAGGATATATTCTGGAGAAAATTAATTTTAAAAAGCAGGGACCCTCTATCAAAAACTGATAGAGCAACATACAGAATCTCAGCAAAGATACAAAGGAATATAAAAGAACAACATCAACCAGTAGAATCTGACATTTATAGGACACCCCAAAACAGCAGAAAACACATTCTTTTCAAATGTTCATGAAGTATAGACCAATAGAGACCACATCATGGACTATAAAACAAACCTATGCAAATTTTATAAGACTTTCTATCAGCCAGAGGCTATTCTCCAACCACAATGAATCAACTAGAAATCAGTAACAGGAAGATAACAGGAAAATCTCCAAATTCTTGGAAATGAAACAATACACTTTTAAAAAATCCACTGGTCAGAGACTAGTCTTCAAGAAAATTTTAAAATATATTTAACTGAAAAGAAATGAAAATACAACCTATCAAAATACATAGAACAGATAAAGCAGTGCAAAGAGGATGATTCGTAGCACTAAATACAACTATTAGAAAAGAAGGGTCTCAGGGCACCTGGGTGGCTCAGTCAGTTAAGTGGCTGCCTTCAGCTCAGGTCATGATCCCGGAGTTCTGGGATCAAGTCCCACATCAGGCTCCCAGCTCCTCGGGGAGTCTGCTTCTCCCTTTGACTTCTACCCTCTCATGCTCTCTCTTACTCACTCTCTCTCTCTCAAATAAATAAAATCTTTTAAAAAAGAAAAGAAAAGAAGGATCTCAAAGCACTCCAAACTCTTGCATCAAGAATCTAGAAAAGGAGCAAAATAAACCCAAAGCAAGCAGAAGAAAGGAAATAATAAACTAAGAGCAGAAATCACTCAGAGATCCATGCAGGAACATAAAGTGACCTGGAAGTCAGGGATTGTAGCAATGCAGCTGCAAACCAAGGAATGCCAACAATTGCCAGAAAACCTCTAGAAGCTAAAAACCAAGCAAAGATTCACACACACACCCCATCCCACAGGCTTCAGAGGGAGTGTGGTGCTCCTGACACCTTGATTTCAGACTTCCAGCCTCCAGAATTGTAGGAGAATAAATTTATAGGGTTTTGAGCCACCCAGTTAGTGGCACTTTGCTATTGCAGCCCTAGAAAACTAGATGAGATTCTAATTAGCTAGAAGGGTGGGGGGGATAAGAGAAAATTTGATTAATCCAACAAAAGGTAGGAACTATTTTTTAAGTAGCAAAGGGGAAAAAGGTTTATATAATACAAAACATAGCAGAAAATATTCAAATATGTCAGTAGTTCAAAAATTATGGACATATTAAAATCATTTGTTAGAATACAAATGCTGAATGGCTTGACAAATCTAATTCATTTATAGTCTTCCAATGACAGTTCTAGAATCACAGAACAAAATCATAGAAAATACATAAAAATGATGAACACGAAAAAGATATGCCAAAACCACCTGAAAAGAGAAACAGCTGGTGTAGCAATATTTTTTAACAATTTATTTATTGAAAGAGAGGGTGTGCAGGCACATGTACATGCACATCCGGGTAGAGGGACAGAGGGCTAATCCCAAGCAGATGTGGAGCCCAAGGTGGGGCTCAGCCCAAGACCCACAAGATCATGACCTGGACCAAAATCAGGGGGTTGGATGCTTAACTGACTGAGCCACCCAGGTGCCCTTCGTGTAACAATATTAATATTAGAGACAAAAAAGAACAAATTCATGCTTATGATGCACCAAGCAGAAATAACTACAGTGTTTCTAAACAACACAGCCTACAAAAACATCCAGTGAAAGCTGACAACTATAAGGACAAATGGAAAAATGCACAGAGTTGTAGATGTTCTCTTCTGAAAGAGAAGATGCAGAAAAAAAACTAGCAGGGTTACAGATCATGAGAAGAACGTAACTAGCAAGATTAATCTAAAAACGTGTTCAAAACCCTATTCCCAGGAGCATCTGGGTGGTTCTGTCATTAAGCGTCTGCCTTCGACTCAGGTCATGATTCCAGCGTCCTGGGATTGAGCCCCACATGGGGCTCCCTGCTCGCCTGGAACCCTACTTCTCCCTCTCCCATTCCCCCTGCTTGTGTTCCCTCTCTGTCAAATAAATAAATAAAATCTTTTTAAAAAACCCCTCTATTCCCAACAAATAAAATTCATTTCTTTAAGGCACTTGGGAGGATTTGTATAACTATCCATGTACTAGGTTTCCAAGAAGTCTCAACAGATTTCAAAGACTCATGGTCATACAGACAATAGTCCTCAACCAAAACACACTGTTACTTATCTCTGATGTAAATTTCACTCTAAGAGACATCCAAAGAAGACTACACTAAAAGAGCATGCTTCACTTATATCGTAAACACAAAAGAAGGGCAATTACAAGGTGTCACTTAGGACGTGAGAAAACCCAAGGTTTTCTTACCCAGGGTGACCACAGATAGATAAAATTTGGCGATACCTATCAAAATTTAAAATACACATTTCCCCTTTCCCCCCAATCCACTCCTAGGAATTTTCCCCATAGATACACTTATAAATGTGCAAAGAGAAGAATGTGCAAGGATTTTCATCACAGTATTAAACCGTTACTGCAAAAGATACAAAAACTTTCACGTCCATCAATGCAGGGGTCTTGTCAGGTAAGTGGCTATTAACAAGAATGAGGCAATCTGATGTCTATGGTGCTTAAGATATGGAAGAGCTCCAAGATCTGCAAGATCTGCAACAATGTATATGGTCATAGTTCCTTTTTTTTTTTTTTTAAATAAAGGGAGGAGCATTTGTTAGAAGGTGGAAGGGGACATTAAGTATCCTCCAGACTAAGAAGTCACTTTAAAACCGAAGAAACAAAGCAAGCCTCTTCATCCCATTGACACAGAGTATTTTATTCAGGTACTTCACTGACAGGGGCAATAGGGCAGGTGGGTGGACAGGCAGGCAGACAGAGAGGATCGAAGAAGTAATATGCAGCTAATTCTCCACACCTTAATTCCCAACTTTCATGGAGCTAGGGGCATGGTGGGGAGGTCCCAGGGTAGTTATCTCAAGTGGCACCATCTGCACACCAGAGGGGAGAACAAGGTGGAGGGTCAACAAGGGAGTCAGTGCTGTCAGCACACCTACAGTCTTTACATTCTAGAAACACCCAGCCGACACAATGCACTAACAGCAGTTGCTTCTTAAGTACTAGGAGACAGGGAAGCCTGATTTTCACTAAAAGATAGTATCTCCGTTTTTACCATGTTCATATATTATTATTCAAATAAATAGAAAGCTTTTAATCACATTATTTAAAATACAGCATCTAAATAAAACGAAGTCTCTAGTGATAAGCCTAATAAACTGCAGAAATTCTAGATTCCTTTGCACATTCCCATCAAATTCCTTTTTTGATGAACTGTCAGGGCTAACATGTCTGAGCAATTAAACCAGAGAACATGTTCAGCAAGGTTTCCAAGAGGTTCATTAGCTGACCAGTATATGTAAAGGTGCTTAGTCAAAAACTTCAAAGCCAAACCAGTACAAACAAATGGAAGACTGCTCCCTTTCATTGCAAACCAGCTTGGCGAATCCTCGCTACCTCTCCAGTCTCTCTCTCCTATCTCCTCCCAAAGGATACATCAAGTAACTTCTGGCCCAGCCTCCAGACCTTTGCACGTGCTATCCTGTCTCCTGGAATGACCCTTCTCCTCACATTCCCACCAGATAGTCACATGGCTTACTCCCTGGATTCATGGAGATCTCTGCTCCAACGTTACCTCTTCAGAAAGGCCTCCCCTGACCAGCTGATCTAAAACACTAGACCTTCCCAGACCCTCCCAATCTCCCTACCAGCTTTACTTCTTTTTTCCTTACTTACCACTACTTGATAGGATTTCACTACTTGTCTGTTTACTTCCCACAACCATAAGCCCCACAAAAGTGTTGACTACTATCCCACAATTCCTTGCAGTACACAGTAGAAACCAAATAAACATCACAGTATAAACAAGATTTGCACATGGTAAGTCTATAGCACAGTTTTATGTTTTTTTGTTTTTTAAAGATTTTATTTATTTATTTCACAGAGAGAGATCACAAGTCAGACAGAGATCACAAGTAGGCAGAGAGAGAGAGAGGGGGAAGCGGGCTCCCAGCTGAGCAGAGAGCCCGATGCGGGGCTCGATCCCAGGACCCTGGGATCATGACCTGAGCCAAAGGCAGAGGCTTTAATCCACTGAGCCACCCAGGCGCCCCAACACAGTTTTATGTTTTGGCCAAACCCAATTTCACAGAAGTTTATTTTTTTCCAGCTGCAGCTTTTTCTCCTTTTGCCCTAGCCAATCGTCAGAAATAGGGCAAAGAGAGAAGACTTCTCCTGGAGAAAGAGCAGACTCAAGAACAAAGAAAGAGGGACACCTGGGTGGCTCAGTTGGTTAAGCGGCTGCCTTCGGCTCAGGTCGTGATCCCAGCATCCTGGGATCCAGTCCCACATCGGGCTCCTGGCTCGGCAGGGAGCCTGCTTCTCCCTCTGCCTGCCATCTGTGCCTGTGCTCGCTCTCTCTCCCTCTCTCTCTGAGAGGGAGATTATTTTAAATAAATAAATTTAAAAAAAAATTTTTTTTTAAAAAGGAACAAAGAAAGAACTTACACCATGATGCTGGATTTTGTTGAAATTCACCAGGCTAACATGTTAGAAGTTCAAAATCAGCATTTACTTTCTTGGTCATCTAACCATAAAAGCTAGGGTAAATCTTTTCATACAGTACGGGGAGTAAAAATGCAATGCTACAGAAGTACCCTAAATGAAAGATGAGTTTAAAGAAGTTATTTGAATCTAAGCATATGGGAGGGACCTTGGCCCTCATAGCCAGCAGGTGAATCCGATCTAGCTAAGTTTCGGAGAGTCAAGGATTCAGCTGCCTGTCCCCTGGAGGACACCCCTATTCTCTATCAAATTCTGCTTTCTATTAGACTTCTCCCATTTACCTCCTCTAGGCTTCACTTATCAGAGAAAGGGCACTAATCTATGTCAGAATCCTAGGGACAGAAAGTAGTCACTCTACCCTGATGCTTCGGGACAGGTCTGCTTTAAGACACACCCCTCCCACTTTGGTTCTTTAAGGGAGCCCCCTACCCTTTTAAGCACTGAGTCACAAGCTCACCCAGCACCCTGGTCTCTGAGTTCTGACCCAAAGAGAAGATGGTGTTACCTCTATGACACGGAGCCAGACGTCCACACTCCCCAGCCCCTCCTCACCACACCCTTGTAACCCACTAAATAGAGAAAGGCCACCCCAAATCCCATGACACCCACGTGGTTCTCTGAGGGCAGGTTATATGCTTCTATGAATTAGCACACGGTCTGATACCACCCTCCAAAACAGCTTGTGGAACCCAATTGCGGCCAAGAAAATAACTGCCTACTAGAAGACCAAAACAAGTTAGAAATAGGTGAGCCTGCACCTCCCCACCGCCGCCCCCCCCCCACAGGCTTCTCTAGTCTCTAGTCAGCAAGCTCTCAGCCTAACCTAATTCCTCTGTGAATCGATATAAGACTTCTATTTCTCTTGTTTTCACTGAAAAGAAGAGTTCCTAATTATTGCCTATCTTATATATCTTCAAATACTGCCTTCTCTAGAATAAATGAGCTTACTTCTGTAAGTCTGTAGCAATCATCTAATTTCCTTCATTGTCCCCTTGATCTTGAAAAGTACAAGTTTGAATCACAGATAAAAATAGTTAGATTGCTGCAAGTTCTGCTCCTCTAATATTTAAACCTGCCCAATTATTATACATCTTGGCCTGTTACACCTTAAACACAGCAGGGAATGAGAAAACAAGTGCTTTTTCAAGCATCTGCCGCCGCTGACCCTGGGTTACCTGGGTAGTGTATGCTTACAGCACTTACCTAAGACTGTAAAGTGCTCCAGTGACATTATTACAAGAGGGGCAGGAACAGTGTCAACCTAATGAGGTGGCAGATTATATCTGATGGTCTCCATCTGAAAATCAGCACAGGCCAGGCTGTGTGCTAATCAACTCACCAAAGGCCCTTCACTCTGGGACAACAGCAGCCTTTGTCTACAGCTAAGAGGAAAATGAGCTGCCTTCTTTCTAGTGCTAATAAGTTTAGTGGAGAGGGGTTATGTTCCATGGGAAAAGCTGGTCTCTCCCCATCTAGGGCAAGAATCCAAAGCAAGACTCAAGGAGGCAAGACATTCCTTCTCGAGTTGGAACCACTTTGCTGGAGGGTGGACACTGTGTCGTTGAGCTCAGAATCCCCGGCACTTTTATGGGGCCTGACATGTCATAGGGGCTCCAAGTCTATTTACTGAGTAAAACAAATGAATGAGTGATTCAGATTTATGTTTCGTGCTAAACTTCCTGGTAACCAAAGCAAAAAGGAATGTACTGGTTTACACAGTTCGCATGTGTGAACCAAAGAGAAGAAAACAGTACTTCAAAGACAAAGTACTGGTAACACCATTTTTGAAGAGTGTTGCGCACAAGCTTCTGTGAGTTCTGTAAAAGCCTCTGCTGAAAACCCATGAAAGAGACCAACAGTAAGTCATTTCTATCTAGCAAGTACTGTAAAGAGAGCTATCTGTTGGTCACACATAGATTTTTCCCATCCACAGGGCTTATGGGGCAAAGATCAAGGTCAGACATCTTTAACAGCCAACAAGAACCGCCTATGGCATCTCAGTCACTCACACTGGCTGGCTGGGCTGGGGACAAGAGAGTACATGGCAGATCACTCCCAGAGGGTTAAATTTGGCTAAGAAACGCAGGCATGGTCTGTCAGAGAGCGGGCGGATTCCACTTGCTAATGACGTACAGTTAACTCTAGACCAATGACCAGAGACAGAGTCCATGTATTCAAACAGGGGGTGCAGAGAGTAACAAAAAGAACAGAAACTGAGGTTTAAAAAGATAATTTCATTGAATAATACCATCCCACAGCCTCTCCCAACTAAGGAGGAAAAAAGCCACACTCTATTGCCCTAGCTCCTAAGCAGGATAAGTAGAAACTTAGATGAAGCAGTAAGCCTTCCAAATTCTGGAATTTAATGATACCGTAAAAAACAAAAAGCAAATACACTGAATGAAAACAGCCTTTCAGAACATCCATCCAAATGAGATCTGTGCTAGATTTTCAAACAGGAAAGTTCTATGGTAAAAGTGATTTGAAACATGGGTCGCTGCCTTTGGAGTAAATGATCAGAGAGCATTTCATATAAGTTCAGGTGGGGAATTTTTCAAGTATGTCCACAGTCAAGTGGAGATCAAAGAAGCGCAATGAAAAGAACTGTGGACTGACTGACAATGACAACAGTGGCTGGAGCAGAAGTTCTTTTCAAAGGGCTATCTTGAAGATGAGGACTCAGACTTTGGAGGAACCCAGGTGACTGGCAATGGAAGGAATCACATGCAACATTTCTTAAACAAAAATTTATTGACTTAATTGGAGAAAGACAACTATCATATGATCTCCCTGATATGAGGAAGTAGAGATGCAACATGGGGGGTTGGGGGGTATGAAAAGAAGAAAAGAAACACGATGGGATCGGGAGGGAGACAAGCCATAAGTGACTCTTAATCTCACAAAACAAACTGAGGGTTGCTGTGGGGAGGGGGTCGGGAAAGGTGGGTGGGGTAATGGACATTGGGGAGGGTATGTGCTATGGTTAGTGCTGTGAAGTGTGTAAACCTGGCGATTCACAGACATGTACCCCTGGGGATAGAAATACATCATATGTTTATAAAAAATAAAAATTTTTTTTAATTTATTGACTTAAAAAATACATACATACATACATACATATATACATGTATATGTAAGAATGATAGCTCCTAGTATCAGCCAAGTTGAGATGAAACAGATCATCTTACACACTGTAAGAAAGATGGGCACCTGGGTGGCTCAGTGGGTTGGGCCTCTGCCTTCGGCTCAGGTCACGATCTCGGGGTCCCAGGATCGAGCTCCACAGCAGGCTCTCTGCTCAGTGGGAAGCCTACTTCCTCCCTCTCTGCCTGCCTCTCTGCCTGCTTGTGACCTCTCTGTCAAATAAATAAATAAAATCTTAAAAAGAAAGAAAGAGACGGGGTCACTGATCCACTGTGCTGAACTGCACAGGATCTAAAATATGTATCCTTTGACCCAGCAATTCCACTCCCAGGAATCTATTATAATGAAAGGTATTTATTTATAAAAAGCAACAACGTATAGAAAAAGGACTCAATTGTAGCATGGATCAGTACAGTTTCTAGAAGAAAAAATGGAAACAATCTAAATGTCTACTAATACAAAGTTGACTAAAGCGTGACATAAAGAACTATAATGATTCTTTCACTCCTGCATGCACAAGCATGTATTGGGTAACTGCAGTGCTGAGCTTGGTTGTAGGCATGTGAGTTACATTACACAAAATATTTTTAAAAAAAAACAAAAAACAAAAGACCTAGGTCTTGTTGAATTTATGTTCTAGATGTAATGCTTTTAAATAAATGTTTAAGGAGAGATTCCAAAATGGCTACATATTTTTGAAATATATACACCTATCTATGAGACATGTATTTTTGTGTACAGAGAATGCTAGATGTTCCCTTAAATGTACCCCCCCCCCCTTGCAACAGCTCTGAAGCCTCGATGGGTTCAGAACACACGGGAAACCACTAGAGCACTTTTAAAATAAAAAAAAAACAACACCAGCCTGAGCTTTGGGACACACTAAGTAGATCTGATACTGGCTTTGAGAAAGTAGACACTAACTGAATGATCTTAATAATTTACTTAACATCATTAACGCAGTTTCCCCTTCCTCGACCATAAGAGTCCAAAGGAAAAGAAAACTGTCTCAAACACTGAGAAGAGAGAGAAATGTCTCTCTTCAAGAGATGCCTGGAAAAGAGTAGATGCTCAATAAAGATCTTTCTTGCCCTTTCTCCTCAGAATGCCTTGAGATTCAGAGCACTTCACCTCTCAATGTCTACTCTCCTAAGTGATTATCCAACTTACAAGAAAATACATCCTTTAAAAACATTTCAGTAAATACTGTTGCTGGATCAAAGAATTTCTCAAGTATCTCTCCTCTCTCTCCCACCCACACAAAAAGCAATCAATCTTCTTTCCCTTTGCAACACTA